>JBAMYA010000014.1:744823-756778 GCA_037176975.1 Arrhamphus sclerolepis
TATATATATACACACACACATAAATATGTATATATACACATATATATACATACATATATGTGTGTATATACACATACGTGTATATACACACATATATATATATACATATATATATGTGTATGTATGTGTGTACATATATATATACACATACACACACGTGTATACATATATGTATATATATACATATACATATCTGTTTAAAAACATAATTCATTCAAACATAGTGAAGCCATTCCAGTCTATCAGGAAAATGGGTAAATGAAGTTTTGTGGTGGAGTCCTGATCTCATATGTTCTGTACATGTTCGCTGGAGTTTTTAAGAGTTCCTCAGTAAACTGAGCCATAATAACTTGGCAGAGCAGGTGTGGGCCACAGCATCCAGAAACTTCTCCCCTGCAAATGTGGCGCAATGATCTTGTCCAGTTGTCCCTTTCATTCCAGCCGAAATCTCAGACCATTGCAGCAAATCTTAAAACACTTTCGACATTCCTAAACCAAAATGGCACTAGTGCTGTGTGATGTAAAACTCCTGGACTGCAGAGGGAAGCTTTTGGTTACAAGACAGAAGTAAGTATGAGTCGACTGAAAGGGGTGTTGCTATTATTGCACTAAAACATATCTCACTTCTTAACTAGCGCTTGTGCATTCCTACCCCTTCTTCTTCTTCTTCTGAGTTCTTATTGTTCCTTCTTCAGATAGTATGAGAGTTGAGTTGGTATCCCAATGTTCGCCTTTATTTCTGCAAACAAAATTAAATAGCAGTTTGGAGTTGCTCTGTAATGCCTTGTGAGTGGTGGAGCATTTCTGAAAGGTTTCTTGGTAACTCAGCACATTACATGCTGGTTTATCCTCAGGGCCACCTCTCATTGGCTTGAGATTGGCTTTTCACCTGAAAGACTTTAGCAACATAAAGAACCCAGTTCCTACACCATGTGCATGGACATTTGAGAAGATGAGCTATATTGACGTCCGTCGCAAGAGCTGCTGCCCTGCTGGCCACCGGTGGTATTGCTGATCATGTGCACAGTGTCCATGCTTCCATTGGACAAATACTGACGCTCAGCAAAGGCCCCTGCAGGAGCAGAGGAGCACAGCAACCCCCCTTGTGGCTTCTCGGGACTTGCAGCCAAGCGAGGAGAGGTGGGGAAGTTGTATCCGTACAGGTTGTAAGGGTTGTGGAGAGAGAACGCATTGTAGGAGCCCTGTTGCACATGGTGGTGGCTTCCACTAAACATGTGAGCAGAGGATGAGGAAGATCCTGATGAAGAGGAGGCGGGAGAGCTGGAGCTACCTCCAGCCTGCATCATGTACTGAAGCTGTGAGGCTGGGAAAGAGCTGAGCTGACTGCTGTAGGCATCCATCTTTCCACCGTTACTGCCGCCACCACTGCTGGCCAGAGAGGGATGAGTGCTGCCCTGCATGCCAGCAGCAAGCAAGGAGGAAGTCCTCTGTGGCAGGAAGGATTCAGAGGGCTGAGCAGAGGCCACAGCGCCCCCTGCAGCCTGGAGGCGTCCATAGGAGCTGTCAGCCAGGCCACCATAGCCCTGCAGTGCTGCCATGTTGCTGCGAGCACAGGCCGGGTACTCAGATAAGCCGAGGTTGCAGAGCTGACTTTCCCTGCAGCCCACATTGAAGGTGTTTGGAGCCAAGTGGAAGGTTGGAGGGGAACAAGAGGGGGAGAGGAGGTGTGCTGCACCAGAGGGAGAAGGGGTTCCTGTACTGGAGGTGGTGGGAGAGGTGCCTGTGCTGCCACCTGGAAAATATAAAAAGAGAGGTTTAAAAAAGTGTTTTTCAATCAATACCTTTCAATTAAAGGTATATTTTTTCAAAAAAGAAACAAATTCAAGACCAAACGTAGCATCACTCTGGATGTGATGCTCAGAAGTGACAAACCCAAAACTCAAGCACACGTGGGTTGCAGAAAGTTCACAAAAGGTTTCTGATTGTGAATGAGTTAATAGTATCTGAGATTAAACACTGGACCTCTGAATAGCTTTCAAACTTTTTTATCATTTCTTCAACTTGGCAAGATTCCTCCATATGTCAGCAATGATAGACGCAGTGGCAGATAGTTTTTTATATTGGAAGGAAAATACCTTAAAGGGGAAGTACTTTTTTGCATTTACATTTATTTATTTATTTGCACTGGGCCAATTTACAACAAAAGTCTGTTCAAGGCACTTTACAGAGAAAGTAAAGTTTAATTTAAGACAAGAATTTTACCTCAAAAAATGAACCAAATATGCTTCTCCTGTTTTATCGACAATGTTTTTACAAAAATCCTTCACCTACATGAATGAATACATCTACTGCAGTTGGGCATGTGTCTTCCTTTTCTCTTTCCTTTACCAGAGAACAGATGGAAGCACAGTGAAGAAATAATTGGCAATGGGAGCATTTCCAAGTAGTCCACAAGCACAAAATCGGACTAATAAAGTAAGGTGCACACATACTGAGTTCACCTGTCACCAGTTAAATATATAACCCTGTTAAGTCACTTTGACTTTTTCATGCTCTGCTCTTCAGACTAACTGCAGGCTTTACTCTTTGAAACTTGATGAACTGTTCTATAAAATATATGGCTGCAATGTGGAGATAAATCCACTTTTGACTGTGTCTGGTCAACGGAGCCGCCCCACACACATGTATAAATATACACTTTGTTCACACAACTGATATCCACAAGTCAAGCATTTTTTAAGGGAAACAATAGCTGTGGGATATCAATCACATACTTTTCTATTAATGAGAGTTTGGCCAGACTTCATCCTGCTGTTGGAGGAGTACAGTTTGAAACCAGATTGAGAAGGAGGCATAACTAAATAATCCAGCACTCGCTTGGCTGGGGTTCTGATTTTGCACCATATGCCTTTGATAATATCACCCCAGTGCTCAGCTCTGCTCAAGAGGACTAGGGGGAGAGTCATATGCTGAAAAAGCAGGGAAAAGAGAAAGATGGTTTGGTGATGTCATGTTTTCCTCTGGTTGGAAGGGCTTGAGGTGCTTCAGTGCCGAGGGAGAGAAGTTGATTACTTGAAGAGAAAAGGATGTCCAGTGCCCTAAGTGCACATATACATGCAGTTCATACACTTTGCTGAAGACCAGTGTTGTTACAGGGTGACAAAGAGTTCATTGGCAGTGTTTAAAGACTTTAATTAAAACCTAATCACTGCGTAGGACTTTTAGGATAACAAACACGTCAGACAAAATACACCGCATCACGTCATTTTGACCTCCAGAAGTAAAGGTCAGCCTGGAAACAGAGTGGCTTTATCGCAGCAAGGGCCTTTCAGATGAGTCAAGACTGAGTCCTTGGCAAGAGCTGAGACAAATGGAGGTGACGCGACTGATGCTGACTCTTGTTGTGGAACTGCCCAAAACCCAAAGTTTAATGATTTTATTTTAAAGGGCCAGGCGTGAAGTGAAAAGTTCAGCAGACGCAAGCAGACCTGGCAGCCAAGCAGTGTAGGGACAAGCTCAAATGAAGGGCAGGAATAGCTGATGCCGTGTGAGGTGATATAAGAAGAAAAAATGTGCAAGTTCAGACTAGGATAGCAGTGGGGTCATGTTTAGTAGCACTGTACACTGTATTAACTGTGTAGCACCCTGGAAATAACCTTACAAATTAGGTCATTGCAGAGATTTAAATGAATAATCCCCCCCCCCCACCCAAACAACCAACCAACCAAAAAAAAAGAAAGTTAGTTAATAAGTTAAAAATCTTTATGAAAGAGATCATTTTAATTGTTGGGACAGTTTGGAGCCGTTTCTTCATGTCTATTCCAGATGTTAGGAAGCAAAAGAACAACTTAAATGAAACTTTCTTGCATGATGTATTTCATTTGTTGCTGAGTTACAGATGATTAAATACAAAATGACTGATGGTAAAAGAGGTTGCAAGGTGGATTTCAATCCCTCAGAATAAAATAAGTGAATTCCTTTTTAGAGCTGCCAATATTCTCCCATCTGGTTCTAGTATCAAGTAAGCGATCAGAGTAAATTTTGCCGCAAGTTAGACTTAAACGTAGATGTAGGCAAGACTGAGTGCTTAAGAACACAATGTTCATTTACATACTTTGCTGTTTCTGCATGTTGGTGAAATCTTCAAATGTGAGGGTCCTCACTGGAGGTCTCCAGAAAGCATATGTCTCCATGATTGCCTCCAGGCCAGTCCTGACAGAGAGACATGCGAAGAGAGATATTTCAGGACACACGTACTCGTACACACACAGAAAAAAAAACAACCCAAAAAACATTAAGATAGGGCGAGAAACAACCAAATAGAAAAATAAAAGAACAGTTAAGTAATAATCCATTCTGCACATGTGCTTTCCAATGATATGAACAGACCTTCATGCCTCAGTGTATTCTGAGCCAGAATGAATGGACGATCCACTAATTTCATACAAGCCCGACCGCTGCATTCGCTCTTCTCACCAAGGTTTGCACAAGTACATCATTAATGGAACTCCCTGCTCAAAGTCTTCTGGCAGTGTGCCCCTTTTGAGATCTGGCATACAGCTTTGCACTACTGATTCCTACAGCTGAGCAGATACGGCATGACATGAAGACGTGCAGCTGGATAATTCTACTGTGACCTGAGTCTGTGATGTCAAACAACCCTGCAAGTTGAAAAAAGATGACGGAATGACAGAAGGCGAAAAGGGTGAGTTAAGTCAGATTTTTTTGACATGATAGCCTTTTCAAACATTCAAATGGAAAAATCTATATTTTCCTTTTATGTATTTTCATCATTTTAATTCAGTTGAATGTTAGAACACACATGTGGTGTTGTCATGGGCAGCAGTTGTTTTTTGTACCATAACATATAGAATTATGTAAAGTAACATATGTGTGGATAATTAGGGGTGTGGTCTGTTGACTGACTGCTGGCATAGCCAATGGCTAGCTGTCACAATCATAGCCATGCAAAACTGCTGGGGCTTCATCACAGCTGGGTCCGGTTCTTTCCAGGTAGGCTATCTTTTCAAACTGACTAACTCTGGACCTCAGCCAAGATCCAGCTGTGATGAAGTCACACGAGCTGCAAGGCTGTGTCATTTCTGATGTCCCGACTTTTGAAATACGAGCTCTGCAGTGGGACCGGCGCTTTGCAGTCTCCTGTGGGACTCTCGATGAGCCGATGTGTTGGTCATTGCAGATGTCGCTACCAAAACATTTGAAATGGGAGAGTCCGCTGCAGTCCCGAAAAACCCAGCAGCCAGCTGTGACAAAGTCCTGGGGGACTGCAAGAATGCCATCGTTCGGCAACAGCTCATGGAGGGAAATTCTCGTTTTAACCCCGACATTAGTTTCCAATGTTTCGTCGATATTAGCGATGAGGTTGGATTGACAGATTTGATAAGAGTGAATGTAAGGTAACATTAGTTAGCATTACGGGTTAGCATGAGCTAAATCAAGCTAAATGAGGTAACTGTAGTATGAGGATAAAATAAAGCTTCAAAAGCACTCTTCATAAAACCTGTGGGTGACAATACAGGACGTTTGTCCAGTTTTAATTATGCACTTTATGGTATAAACACACCTCTATGGACTGTACTTTAGTACAGCACCTTTTATTGTGTCCAAAGTAATAAACATCAGTTTCACTTCACATGTGCTTGATATATGAAACTCTGGACAGTGAACTTTATAAATGTAGTTTTTATGACAGATCTAATATATTTGATTTTGATACAGTACATAGGCAAATTTAATAAAACAGTCATCAAGGGTATTTTATAACACTGTTTTTTTTGGAAAAGTAGCATGTTAGTCATAAAATATTTGACCAGCGCGCACATGAAAGCAAGAAGTAGAGAGCAAATCAATGAATGGCATAAAAAAGTAGTCAAAAGATCAGTTGAAAAGAGAGGCGGAATTTCACTGTGTGCGTCAATGAGAGGGAGACAAAAAGACCGTCATGAATGAGTCTGAGTGTGACAGAGTATCAGACAGAGTACAACAGTGAAGCAGGAAACTGGAGTCTGGTCCAGGGAAACTGGAGCCATTAAAAAGGAGCAGGTTTTTACTGTGCACATAAATCTGAGGTGAAGTTTCATCTTGAATCTGTACATGGTTCTCTTTCCTGCTTGATTTACTTCCCTGCACGGCACTCAGCCTCTCCTAACACCCTTCAATGCTACTTGTGTTATTTTAGGCCTGCCAGCTCCAAGCATGGCAGCTCATTAGTCCACCATGCTAATCTGGCAGACCCTCGCCATCACTGCGCTCATTCATAATGTCAAACTGTTGGAGGACAAAAGCCCAACAAATGAGCCGTATCTCTGCTGGGTCATAAAGCAAAGATCCAGACATAGCTGACAACACCACAATTACTCTGAGTAGACCTTGAGGTAGGTAGGTAGGTCTATACTGAGATACAATTAAAAAAGGAAAATTTGGTATTATTATGAGAATTAGCAGCACAGGTATAACCTCTTTATGTGGAACTGCCACAAATGTGAAATGTATATTATTGAAAGAAAAGTACCATCGTTTAGTTTTTCTGTTGGGTGTTTATGTCACTCATATCTAAATTAATAGCTTGACTTTACCTTTTTTGTGTCTCTTCAAACGTCTTTATTTTGATTTTAATGTGAGGACAGAACTGCTCTGATTTGCCAGCTAATATTGCATCATCTTTGTTGAAATTTTAGCAAAATCATCTCCCCGGCTACAAGGTTGATGTTCATTCCCCAGCGACAGTCATGCCTTTAACTACTGGGAATGAACCTCTGAACTGCTAATGCAGACCTGCATAAGAGAGCATAATCTATCTTACTTTTAAGATCATATGGCTAGCTGTGCTGTTAAGTGTGCTAACAGACCACGGCTACTGGCTTTGGGTTGGTCTGGAAGGTTCTGGAGGAAAAGCTTAGCTGTGCAGCAACCTTCTCCCAAGCCAAAGACCTCTGGGTGATGATACCTGGAGGATGACCACCATGAAAGCTAGTTGAAATACACCAGGACAGGAGTCTCAATGGAGCTCAGTTGGCTAGCTGGTCTGGCTGCAGTCCTCCAGATTTAGATGGAAAGACTTTATCAAAATGACGGTAACGTTATAATTATAAGGTAACCTTATTTTATGCCAAGGGTTAGCATAACCAAAGCTAAGCTAAAATTATTAGCTTGTGGTAACTGAGGTAGGATGTTCGAACCAGATGCCATGTTTGTTTATTCCATCCATGAGTTGAGTCAGTTCCTGATAAAAATTGTCCAGAGTTCACAATATTGGGCTTCTAACCCACTCTTCACCTCTAGATGATGTCACAAAAGGTTTGTCCAGTTCTTTTTATACAGTCTATGATTCAACTCTTCGAGTGAGATGAACCATCAACTTCAATTATTTTCCAGGAAATTAAAAAGTCACAAAATGCAAAGGAATTTCATAAATGTGTATATGTTTGTGTGTTATTGGTCAGATACAGGAGTTCAGAAGCGCAGGTCAAATCATGTTATTTGGCTTTTTTCTTCCTTTGCATGTAAAAGATTCAAAGTCCCAAAGGTCAAACTTGATGTGGAAAGTAGCCCTTTTCATCCTCCAAAGGAAACTGCTATGTTATGCATAACTTGTAATACAAGTTGTAGTCATATTAAGCAAACACACTTACTAAATCTCTTACTAAATCAACATATTTATACTGAAAAGTCAAAGGTCAAAGCTGCAACTCACTCACAATATTCATGAATGATCAAAGAAGAAGAAGCTGCATCAAGCATGAAATCTAGAATAAATCAGAGAGGGCTTTTAAGGTAACAGGAGCAGAGTTAAAAGTGTCCTACTTCAATCAGAACAAAACAAATTCCAGAAGGGCTGCAGGGAAGGAATCCCAAGCAGTACGTGAGGTTAAATTCATTTTGTCTTTTTGTCTTTTTCTACAGGAAAATATCGCATTCTGTTATCTTTTCATCTGTGGCTTTTTCTGCAATGAAATTCTAATGCCAGTTCATAAATCAACCAGCCTATTGTTTGAAAAACAAAAAAAGATGTCTCAAATATCTGTGTTTGATTAATGCAGACCAGATGAGGGGGCTTCTTTCATGTGCAGAGGGCTCTGGTGGATCAGTACATCCCCTCTCTTACCCCCTCTCCTCCACCAGTGTTATATATGATAATTCAAAGACTGAGAGAAAGCAAGATGAATCAAAGAAAGAAAAAAAACAGAAGTAAAAGAGCGGAGAACAGGCAGAAGGGAAAGATGAAAGCGATGAGGAAACCACACAGCAGCGTCAAGGCAAATAAGAGAGACAAAAGTAAGGGTTTGCATTTACTGCAAGAATTAAAACCATTCAGTCGCATCATGATGACGACGAAAATGTAAGGTTCCAGTGTCAACAGGCATCAAGTGTCAGTTCTCTGGATGACAGCACATTGTTAGTAACTACACAGCTGATCCAACAGCTGACAGGAAAACAACATTATCCAACCTGTGAGGTAGTGCCTGTGTGTGCGGCCTGCAATCCCACATAAGAATATAACTATTTCTTCCGATGCGTATTGATTGATGTCTTCTTTATCTGCAGTTTTAATGGAGGAAGAATAGATTTAACATAAATGAGTTTCAGAATGATGTGAGTCATCAGCTTCTCTGTGCCACATGGTCATGAGAACATGGAAGGAAAAAGAAAGGTCCAAACAGTGTCAATAACTATATTAGGGTGGATGTTGTAATTTGACGTCTAGGCTGAAACAGGTTAAACTTTGTCTGAGGTAAATATTATTTGAAATGGATTTTATGACCATGTTTTAAATCCTAACTATGTTGACATGTTCATGTTTCTTATTAACCAAGCATGTCAAGGGAGGGATAAGGGATAACTGAAGTTTAGGAAGTTTAGGTTTCTCACATTTCAGGGATATAACGATCAGAAATATTATTTATTTAAACAAAAAAACAAAGATAAATAAATTAGGCGCAAACTTGTAGTACAGAGACATGGTGCTTTCTGCTCATCAATATCCTTTCCATTTCCATCCATTTCTTTGGTTCCTACTTCTTTCCTGCGCCTTCTATGTTCGGCATAAAAAGTCCTACCCATCTGTTTAGTGTCACTTCCACTAACCTTTATATATTCTATCACTGCATTAATTTCTGTCCTGGAGCTCAAAGCTTTGTGCATAAACTGATTTGTATTTTGAGGCTTTGCATTTCATGAGAGCAATGACAGTAGCAGAAATAAACACGGGGCTGAGGTGTCGTGCAGTGAACGTGTGTCGGAGCTGAAACTCTGAAGTGCTCCTCGAAGTATAGTTTTTATATGGAGCAACACATGTCTCTATGTTCTATCTTCAGAGGACTATTTCCATATTAAAGGTCACACAGAGGAAAAAAAAAAGAAAAAAAAAAAGAAACTGCAGCTGTTAGCACTGACGCCTCAAAGCCGAAAGGAAAAAGGTTCTGGGTTCAAGTTTCTACCTTTTCATGCTAAAGTTTATTATGAGTTTCTTCCCCCACAATCCAAAAATATGCTGGTTAAATTAATTGGAGACTCCAAAGTGATGTAAACTTAAGCATGAGTTGAAAATACACCACTTGAGTGTTAGTTGACAAAAGACTCCAGCTCCTCTTGATCCTAAAAGGATAAGGGGATAAAACTAATCTACCCTAAAACCAGCAGTTAAACACACGAGGCTTCACACAGGAAACATAATTTTACTAACTTGAAACTTGAAAATCAAACTTCTTGTATATCAGGGGCAAGTGGACTACAGACTGGACTCAAACATCTTTAGAAGAGTAAAATAAGCCATGAAAAGCTATGAATGGACTGAAATAGTCGCCTATTATTATACAGTTAAGAAACCTTAACAATATGACATCAGGCTTTTTTTGGGAAAAGATCTGTTTCTGGTCATTTTCCTCTGGGGGTGAAAGATTTGGGGAAGGGGATTATTCAAATTATTCATGGAAATGTTCCCTGTTATTTACTGTCCAAAAAAGTTTGTCTTTATTTATTTATTTTTTGCACGCGTAGAAGTTTTGAAAAACCAGACCTGATCAGAACATATTGACTGTCAAGCCACGTTAACTCTTCATTGAGCAAAATCTAAAACGTGGAATTTCGAACAGGAAACGAACCTGCTGCATATATGCTTTATTACTCTGTTACAGTGATGTGTGCTGTTTGTTAATTAGTTAAGTGGTTAAACCAAGAAGTAAAGTTCTATTTCATTTTCAAAGTAGACCCCATAAAAAGTCTTTTTTATTGTAATTCAGAGTTTGGATCTTAATAGTTTAGCTGTTTAGTTTAGCATGTTTTCTTTTTTTTGAGTTGTAACAAAAAACAAGCTTTGTTTTTGGTAAAATGCAGATTCCCACCACCCATCACTCCCATCACTCCCATCACCAACAGGTTTGGTTCCCTGCAACATTTGCTGACCTGCAAAAAAAAAAAATCAAACTCTTCTACTGGTGGACTGTTTTGATCATCACTGAAATGAACTGGCTGCACCTGTATTTTTAAACAAGCTGTGTTTTAGGACTTCACCCACAGAACCGAACACTGTTTTTGTCGCTTTTAGCAATTTACCGCTGAACACCAGTTTCCCCAGTTTAGTAAATTAGGGTGTGTAACAGATTTGCAGTGTACCTGTTTCGGCCCGAGTCCCGGAACCCTTTGGCAAACGGGTTGCGGTCGATCTTTAGTCTGGTGATCTGCAGAAACAGACAAAAAGAGGTGCTTGTTTTTAAATCACTGTAGGTAAAAACACATTTGCAGCAACTTTATAAAGGTGATTAATCTAAATCTAGCTGTTATAAAGAGCATTGCTTTTTTTCTTTAGGAGAAAGTTGAACAAGATAAAATAAAATTCTTCTGCAATTCCAGTTTAAGAGAACTTGTGACCTGCTGGTTCTGGTAGGCGGTGACTGTGGTGAAGACCGTCTCAGGAAAGCTGAAGGTCTTGACTCCTTCCCCAGTCGGCACGGGCTTGTTTGGGGACAGTTCGCTGCTAAAGTCCTTCCTGATGATGTGAACGCGAGGCTGATACTTGTGCATGGAGTGGAGGATGATCTGTATGTTTTAAAAGTCAGAGACAAAGCTGCATTCAGTGTGATCCAGTGCAGTAGGTATAATGGATGGATGGGTCACTAGGCAAAGTTGGTAAATAGAGACCCTTGCAAGTTAAGTGCCACTTGCAGTTCAAAACTTGAGACTTTGTACATGTTTTCTTCACATTAACATTGAGAGGAAACCGAGTCCACTCTGTAGTGACGCTTGTTCGAGGATTAGTTCACAGCAGAGCAGAGGCGTCAGACGATGTCGGTCCCAGCCTCGCCTCGGGGCCTCGGTCTGCTCTTCATTACTCTGAGAGTGAGAAAACCTCCCCAGAGTCAAACACCCCAAAGCCTAACCGCATTCTGCTACAACAGAGGGGGTCATTTTAAAGCAGGGCTGCAGGGAATACACCTCCGAATATCAAAAACATTGCATTCTCTGATTCTGACCTCAAATAACACACTCAAATAAACAGAGAAGTCATGGCTGCACTGCAGATGCACGTTTTAATCTGCAGTCATCATTTTAAAAATGTGCATCCATCACCATTGTTGCTGTAATTTGCCATTTCCCCAGAGATCACCTGTCAATCAAATTACAGGGGCAGCACTGTGATGTTTGTTTGTTTTAATCTCAGTTTACCAAATCGCATCCTCAAAGAGAGAATTGTCTCTTATATGTCTGCACCATGGGAAACGTGCTTTTCATTTTGAAATAGAAAACTACAGGACGTAAGTAGCTCTTCAGAGATGAAAGTTTAAAACTAATGACCAATGGCCATGACAACTTCAATGTGCATGTGAAGGAGCACACAATATAGTAACTATTATGCCCTGGGAAAAAAATTCTTTACATTTAATATTTACAATATAAAGTTGGGTGGGGGGGGGGGGGGGGGGGGGGGGGGGGGGGGGGGGGGGGGGGGGGGGGGGGGGGGGGGGGGGGGTGGGGGGG
>JBAMYA010000014.1:756878-767889 GCA_037176975.1 Arrhamphus sclerolepis
ATGAGAGATACTTTTAAATATTATTGATAGTGCTACAAAACTTTCAGCATCAATGTTAAGTGAAGGACTCTTACAGTTACAGAGAAAATTAAATTATTCACATTCCTGGAAAAAGTTGTAGCTGTATAAAAGATAGGAATTATGCCCCCTACCATCCCACACATACACACACACACACACACACACACACACACACACACACACACACACAAACACACACTTATTAAAAGCTCCTATTTCGTATTTTAATTTCAGGATAGTTGTGACTTTCTAAAGATAAAATTTCAGCATTTCCAACTTTGATTCAGATGATCTTCAGTATTTCGCAGTTAGAATCTAATCTGGACAAGGACAGATTAGCTTTTTTGTTTTGTTGTTTTTATCATGTGAGGAGTTTCAGTTTTTCTCCCCCAAGTAAGGACAAATCTGATTATTATCATCCAGCTACACACACACATATATATAGGCTATATATGAATTACTATTATTATGCTATCCTATTATATCCTGCACAGCCTTTCTGTTATTAGTAAAATGGCAATACAGTTATTATCCTTATTCATTTTACGTCTAAAGTCTGAGTCGTAAACTCGGGTAACCCTCTAGAAAATTACACTGCACAAAGAGGAAACTCCAACTCCTATATTGAAGGAAAAACAGTCTGGAAGAAGGAGACATTTCAACTAAGTCCTCCGTTTTGCACTTCAAACACCGCGTTTTTCCCTTTTCATTTAAAGGTCGTAAATCCGGGCCAGTCTAATGAGAAAAGAGGGCTGTTTTTCTTGCTTCCCTTCTCGTCCGGATTTATGGCCTTGTTATGGCCACGCCGTGAGAAGCGCACGCGGCGACGGTCGTGTACGCCTCCGCGCACGCTGATTGCTGCTCCATTTATGAGCTGATTACTAATTTAAGCCCAATCCATAAAAGCAATCGAGGGTATAGTCCATAACGAGTGGAGCAGAGAGCGACATTTCAGCCCCGGAGTGTCAGGCGCATTTTTGACGCATAAAAAGCTGAACTCGGGTTTCAAAGTTTAGCAACTTACACTTTTTTTTTTAACTTAACGTTAGGAATTCAAAACTTACTCTCTCGTCCACCTGAGTACAAGCACATATACACGCGCACAAACTGGCAAAAAAGCAAAAACAGATCAGCCCCCTGCTAACTTCCTGCCAATCACGGATCTTAACCGAGTAGTTGTCATAGTAACAGAAGTGATTGGCGGCTGTAATGACCTTTCGGCTTGTAACGTGTTCAATGGCACTCAGTAAATGTCAGTGCAGTAATAACGTATAATTATTATCTAAGATGAACTCACACAACAACACATAGCGAGAACTAAAGTCACTCAGCCCGTTAGAGAATTAATAATTATATATATATTTTAAAACTATAATATATAGCAAGACATTTAAATTCTCAGGTCCATAGCCTATGTAGCTAGCCTATATGTCATGTAGGCCTGTGTTTTGCAGCTCATTTGAAAGAGGGCATGGATTATCAAATATGATTGCTGATAGACTAAAATGGAAAAGATAGAACCCACATAAGTGCACCATAAGTGCAAAGAAAACAGTTTAAAAACGAAGCGTCTTACAATAACGTTCCTTTTTTTTTAATTATTATTATTATTCGTGTGTTCTGCCTCTGCATTTTTGCCACAGAAATATCACTGAATGTTCATTACATTTAAAGTCTAAATGACTTTAATCCATTCAAATATTGCCTATTGCGGGGTCAGCTGAAGCGACTTGTGAGAGAAAAACTGGTGGAAGTGCGCGGCCACGCCGCCTGCACGCGGAGATGAGAGGCTTGAGGGGAAAGGTCCTCCTGCAAGGTCAACTTCTGTTCTAGCTCCGGGTTTTGGACTCCGTGCGCGAGAGAGCAAGAAAACCCAGAGCGGGTTACAGTGGGATTAATTAGAAGCAGCCCTCTCTGCTCCCCGACACGACCTGCAGCGTCAGAAGGCCTGAACTGAGCGGAGCGGGCCGCATGTGCAACACATTAACACCCTCCAAAACAGCGATCAGAGTTGGGCGCACGAGATGTGGACGCGCCTGTGCACGTTTCTTGTAAAGCAAAAATAAAAAAAAATCATCAATCAGTGAAATCTGACCCCTACCTGCCCGCCTTAGTGATGATCATCTCTGTGCCGATGTCGTGGAAGCGCTTCCACAGGTCTGCGCACTGCAGCTCCACCTGGATCTCCTCCATGGAGGCCGGAGGAGAGGCGTCACAGGGGCCCGGGGCCAGTTCTGCCGGTGAGCCGAAGGAGCACGACGTCCTCTCAGCCAGACCCTCTCCGTCCGAGCCCGGACTCGCCTCTGAGTCTGGAGGGAAAATGAGGAACATGATGAGAGAGCCGCGCTCAAACAGTGGAATTAATGCGCGTTTGGGCTTTTACGCAGGAAACTTGGCGAGCTGAGAGAGTTCAGCGGTTTTCCCCGCTGACTCCACATCACCTGCCGTTTGCAGCCTGGAGGGAAGCGGCCGAGCTTGGCCCGACGGCTCATCTCGTCATGGAGCTCTGGGTTTCTGTCAAAAGCAGGATTAATGTTGCGTAAAGTCTTTGAAACGCTACGAGCAAGATTATTCAAATTTAAATTGGGCTTCACGATGAATAATTCGGGCGGGAAACGTTCAAGCAAATGAAATTTCCCATCAAGTTATCCTTCTGGCCCAAGTTTAACAGAGCCACCATTCAAATTCATCAAAAGGGGTAATGTTAGAAAAGAATAACACTTCCCTCCATCCTGAAACGAATCCAGAAGAGGTCCCCATCTAATGTCGAGGCCGACCTCAGTGTACTTTTAATTTACCTAATTTCACTTTATTTCAAACTTGCACCATAAATGAGTTTCAAACACAAAAGAAGCTTATCGTTAAAAAAAAGAAGAAAAAAAACTTAATGTGGCTTTTTTTTTATTTACAAAGAATTGTACAAAATTCCAAAGGCAATCTCACAAACCATCTATTAAAGAATTCCTCTTAACCGTGAAGGGAAATTGCACAAATTACAACAGATTCTAGATCCAAGCAACACTTTCGAAAGTTAATATTCACTTCCACTACGAGAGGAATGCAGAATTTCCCAACCAAGAATTATTCTGCCTGACTCTGTAATGCTCCTTAACACATGTGTGATGTTATTTGAATATCAAATGGAAACCTTTTGGAGTTAAATATCAAAACGCATCATCGCTTTTCCAGCTGGGATGTCAAATCTTTATTGCTCAACACCTCAGAACTGCGCTTCGCCCAGATAAAAATCCTCGCAGGACCACCACAAGCTGGCTCTCGTTTCACTTTTCTCAGAAATGCTTTGCAACTGAACACCAACGCCACCAAAAGCCACCCAGGAAAATCAAAACGAATCTTATAATGTATTATTTATCGAGGGCCCTGACACGAAGAGGCTGGCTCTGCAGGCTGAGGGGCCACGGAAATACGGTTATGCAAATGCAGAGCGGCTAAGAGACTGGACAGCGTCCCGGGCGAGGCCGCCGCAGCGCAGAGCGGGCCAACCCTGCTGGAAGATGGAGATGGGAAGAGGGAAACTGGGAAGGGAGGAGTGACGACTACAGGGAGACAGAAAGAGTGTTTCCATCATCTTCTTTGGTGATCTTTCCAAAGCCAGTGCAGCCGTGAGGACTGCCACACCTGACCCCCCTCTTTCACTTCTCACAGTTCACACTCAGACACTCGGCTGGCCCTTCACACTTTATAAGCACATAATGACGGATAAAAGAAGAGAAAATTGTTTATTTTAATGCATATTGGACATATATATGGCAAAGAATAATATATTGTTGTTTTTTTTTATAAAGTGTTGTCATACTGTTTTAAGGTTCCATGAATATTGACATTTTTGTCAGATCACACAGTGGTGCTCATGTTTGCACAGAAGGTATTCAGATAGTCATAATGATTAAATTGCATGAATAAAATATTATTTACTATAATTAAGTTGCTCTTAGTTTTTATTCACAGATTTCTATATTATGAATTTTTAAATATTATTTCAAGTATTTTTTGTATGTGTAGTGTTTGTAAAATTTTCTTTGATGAGTTTCCTTCTTGATGAGCAGTCAAGAATGATTAAAGCCTCAAGTGGTACTGATTTAAAAATAATAATAAAATAGAAAGACAAAGAAAGACAAGAAAGACTGAGCTTAAGCCGCAATGTGATATGTTTTTCATCAAATATGGTCAACAGCATTCATAAACCCAAAGAAGGATCTTTACTGAAAAGAAAAAACTTTTGAACATGTTGTACCAGACAGCGATTGTAAATATTTAAAGCAGGTTTTGGGGTCTCATAATGATCTACAACCATTTGATTTTCACTAGTAACATGAATAAGAGCGCATATACAATAGCAAATGGGAAAATTTTGGCACCAAAAGTGAAAACTGTGAATATTTGCAGCAAACGTACCCTGAAAAGCTACACTGATGAACTTCAGATCTGCTGGCATCTACAGTGGATGCTGCTGTGTGAAACTGAGCATTCAGAGGACACCTATGAACTCACTAGGAATTCCTGGCAATAAAAGAAGGCTGATTAAGTGGAATAATTAGAAGTATTCCCTACGATCGGCTGGTGTACACCTGCCTTTTGCCTAAAGAGAGCTGGGATGCTTCCAGCAGATCCCAGAGACCCTAAAATAGGAATAAACAACTATGGATGGACGGATAGAAAAAGGATATGAAGGCAAGGAAGGAGCCTTGTCATCAGGCTGAAGGACCTGTCCTCTGACACTTAGAAACTACACACACACAGAGGTCTCAATCAAAAGTCACAACGACATAGACAAACAACAAACGGGGGATGTGTCAAGTGTCAAGTTGGGTGTGTCAAGTCAAAACCTTTGATCTGAAGTCAGCTCAGTCCATAGTTTTACCCCAGAACTACGCAGCGTGCACTTCATATGTGTTGTTTCTATTTTCTGAGCTAGAGCTTCTCACTTTAAACTGAACAGACATTTATTGATGAACAGAAATTTGCCTGTTCAGCAGAACGCTAGCCTGCATCTGCTGTGGTTAGCCTCACACACACTGACACACACAGTATATACAGTAAACACACACTTAGGGCATATATCTTGCGGTTAGGGGGTCCCTGATCAGCTCATGCCAGGCCTCATTAAAATGAGAGAGACATATTCATATTTGGCTACTAAAGCGCCTGAATTTAATCAGCTCAGTGCTGTACGCCAAACTGTTCACGGTTGTTGCATTTTGTCATGTTTACATCAGTGTCATGCTAAAGGAAAAAAAAATACATTTTGCCTGAAAGTGAATGAATTGTATGAAAAAAATGGTAAAAGTACCACTTTTGAGGAGAGAAAAAACATTTAATTTGGAAGAAGATCCCTTTTCAGGATATGATATCAATGTGAAAAAAATATAATAAAAATACTATTAAAAAACAAAACAAAAAAACACACACTCACACACATTTAACATCCTCCTAACTAATTATATGAAGCTGCAGAGATGTTTTCTTGCTACATTTATGGCCACGGATAATGGAACTACTCCTTTCATCATCATATGCTGTAACTTTGAGTGTGTCATTTTGTATTGAGACGTCTCCAATAAACAGCTCTTAATCCTGATTATGTTCCCAAACAGTCTGAAAAGCCAGACGTTGCTGCAATCTGCAGAGTTCCACCACAAAACCTTCAGACCAGCTGAAGGGAAAATGTCCTGTCTATGGTTGTGAATATATAAGTGGACAGAGTTGTGCAAAAGTCTAGGCACCCCAAGTCCTGGTGTTTCATCAGAGTTTTAATGCTATTAAAATTTCCAGCATGTGATAGAAAATACAGGAATGAGCCTCTCTCAAAATAGAATCCTAATTAATACAATTGCAGTCAAGTGCTTAATCGACCTACTCCTATTACTGCATTATCTGTTTGAGCTTAATGAAGAGACTAAAATATAAAAATGGGAGGTCATTCAAGGTTTCATAAAGCAACTTGGGACGCTTAAGAGTTTTACGCATTTCTGCATGATCTCGAATCAATGTGCTAATTAGAAGCAGGTACAGAGGCAAAGTGCTGAAGGGGGAAAAAAAATCAGTGTTAATATTATTTCAAATTTTAACAGGTCAGCTGTAATTGATTATGAACAACGCGGTCTGGATTCCACATACCTTCTCATGAATCGTTTTGTATGAATTTGAGTTTGAAAAAAACAAACAAATAGAAAATCTCTGAAAATTTCTGTGGTTGAAAATGGCGATTTTACAACAAATCCGTGCAACAGCACTCTGACTCTAATACTCATTCTTTCCTTCTCAATTTCATTTTCACGCTCCCATTTCGTTTCTTTTTTCTAGTACAGCATCAAGGAAAAGAAAAGTGACCCTGAAACTCTGACAGCACCTGTCTCTCCGCTGGAGGAGACTCAGGACACAGCAGGCACAGATGCATCTGTGTAAGCAGCTTTCAGGCTCAGACTGAGAGAAAATTGCTCAGAGAAAATAGATGAAAGGGAGAGTGCTTGAATTAGCGCAGTAATATTGTTGCATTTTTCTTTATTTATTTTGAGAAAAACTAATCTTCGTTCATTTTAATTAACATGCGTTAATTTGAGTCCACGGTTTACTGACTGTGTGCGTAAAGGATCATGCCTTTGACAAAGGGAATCACACATTTTACTTTTTGCATAAATGCATGGGGATGTGTGGTAGTTGGGAGTTTTGTGAGGTCTCAGAAAACTACCTTTTCTGTGCTAACTGGACTGTTGAGCTCTTCCAGGCAGACTGTAAAATGCGTGTCTGCTTCTGAGTCTGTGCATTTCTCAGTCCCGTCCTTGTCTTTGAGTCTAATAAACGTGTTATACGACCAGCCGGCCTCCAGCCTCGCCTGGAGCTGAGTGAAAATAAAATCACCCCGTTTAGGATTCCCCTAAACCACACCATTTTACCACAGAGACCCGCTGTTCTCGGTCACAGCCGCCCGGTGCGACAACTGAACCCGTAACCAGGAACCTATCAGGGGCCCGCTAGGGACCCCTGGAGCACGCTAGGGACCCTGCTAATGAGAATAAGCGATAAAAGCTAGAAGAAGTAGGAAATCCTGCCCAAACAAGACTGGAATGAATTCCGAGTTGTTTAATGAAGTCTGAAGTTAATGTTTCTTAATTATCTTTGCCCTTTTAGAAAACACAGAAACAGGCTGCTTCTCATCAGGCCTGACTTCCACCTCCCTCACTGACATTTAATCACACCGCAGACCCTTTTACACTTCAACAACCCCCGTAAGAAAATGATCCCCGAAAGAACCTCTCTCCGCCTCTTCAAACTCTTAAGCAACTGTTTTTTTGTTTTGTTTTTTTTGTTTTTTTAGTTGAGTTATCTTACTTTAGTTTTTTTTTTTTTTTTTTTAAATAACTGCCCTTTACTGAACTCTAACAGTCTGAGAGGAGCGCTGCGTAACGGCGCTGCGCTCCGGAGGTCAGACTGCAGCGGGCAGCGGCAGCGGTCCGGCCTGACAGCCGGTGAGCAGCGCGCAGAGGCAGGAAAACTTCAGCTCAGCTTGCCTCCTCGCCTCTACACTCGAGCAGTAACGTACATAAGCGACAAAGCAGCAAATAACCTGCTCCAAGGTAAACTGAAGATCCACTGATCAGAATAGACTCCACACATAGCCCACTTCCGCAACATGTTTTTCTTCCAAAAATACAATTAAAGTTGATTCATGCTTTTTAAAATTCTATTTGTAAAATTCATGCTGTTAAAGAATGTGTTGCATTTGTGTAGTTTAAACCATGGACGTAAAAAAAATTAAAAAAAAAAGAATTACACGTGTGAACTCATAGTAAAGTCACTCAAGGCCTCAAGTTACTCCTGAGACGCACATCTCGTTTATTTCTGTGAGGTTATTTCACCTCCAAACACTGGGCTTTACTGGAATTTACCATGAACTGGAGCAGGCAGCAAGAATATACAAAGTCAGAACTTGCATTGCTAATAATCTTAATAATATCAAAGTGATGCACTATCAGTGTGTTGAAATTGAATTAAAGGTTCAGATGCAACTAAACTGAGAATTAAAAATTAAAGAAGAAATTAGCTGTAACAATTAGCAGTAAATATTCAAAAACTGTTGGACTTTATTGCACTGCTTCATTCAGATTTAAACAAAAGCTCTAATTTATTTAAGTTTGATGTATATTTTGTAAATAGGGTATTTGTTTTGTTTCTTTTTTTTTTTTTACATGTTTTTAAATTATTATTTTAAGCACGACGCTCCTCTCTATTACGGTATTCTGGTTTTACATCTCCAGGGTGTACTAAACGTTTTACAAATTTCCCGTGAGTTCCTTTATTTTTTTCTATTTTTTTTATTTTAACCTCACATGTCATCCAAGCGGCTTCAGATTTCAGAAATCTTGGGTATTCTGAGTGACGCAAAATCCCCCCCTTTTTTTAGTTGTTTGTACTTCAGTACCTACAGTAACAAGATTATTGTGTGCAACGTAAAATATCATTTAAAATAATATATTTAGAATGAATTATTCTAAGAGGATGAATTGCCCCTTATTAAGTCGGAACTTTTGGTTGGTTTATTGCGTATTTTAGGTTGTGGTGTACTTTGGTGCAGCAAGTCGGGGCCTCTTTCTCTGCGGGTCAAATTCATGCTGAAGTTTAAACAGGGACACATATTTACGCTTTGACGCAGAGAAGCGTTTGGACGTGTCCGATGGTGTCTCACTGTGACCCGTCAAGTCTAGAGTCAAAACGTGGCCTGTAATCTGGCTGCTTTGAGGGAAATGACACATTCTGCTTTATAGTCATGAATGTCAAAAGCAAGATTCAAAACACATGTCCGCCTCACGTTCAGAAACTAGATGTACAGCTCTGGTGTGTAGCATCAGAACAAAAGGGCCGAATCACTGAACTCTCAGGTTAAAAATGGAAAACCTCCAGATTCAGATGTGGAGTGTGGAGGCTGTGCGTCTTGCTGTGAGTTGAGTAAGTGAGCGTAGAGACATGTTTTGACCCAGGAGTCGTGGGTGATCTGACGGAGATCCGGACATTTGAGCAGTGTTGTGCATGTCTGCGCACTGACCCGGGTCCATGTCCAGACAGTGCGCCGGATCCTCTCCGTCCGTGGCCAGGCTCTCCATGGACAACTCCAGCTCCTTCTCTTCCCAGCCCCGGAGTTTCCTCTTCTTGTTAGAGCCGATCAGGGCTTCCACGGAAAAAGCGTGGGCTCTAGAGCTCAGAGCTGCGGCAGATCGCCTCCGCTCACTCATTTCTCTCAAATCCACCCGAAGGGGGGGACGCGGCGAAAAACCCACTCCGTCCGTCCAAAGGCAGTCAAACAAAACAATGAAAAAGAAGAAAAATTAAAGAGGGATGAAAAAAAAGAAACACACACACACACACGCACGCACACACGTCAGTGTTTACAGCAGGGCGCAAACTCGCCAAGTGTCCAATGTAATCCCAAAAGTAACTACAGACGCCGAAGCAAACTTCTGAAGGCAGACTGTGCCATCCCGACTGCAGACAAGTCCTGGAGGTTTGACTTTTGATGCGGTCTGCCGCTTTACGCGCCTCTCCGTCCCTTTTCCCCCCGTCTCTCTTTTTCTCTTTCTGTTCCTCTAACTTCTCTCTGATTGATACTCACTTCTGGAGGATTTTTTTTTTTTAGGCACGGGAGGGCGGTTCCTGTCAAAACCGCGCATCCAATGAGAAGTTAGAAGAGGGAGCTAAACAAAGTGTTTTGTCCAATGGCAGCAGAAGGGAGACGATAGCTCGGGAAGAGGAGCTATCGAACAGACTGCAGCAGCCTAATGAAGATACTCCGTAATGAATTCAATTGAAACAAACAGCTTACGTCGATTTTATTTCCCTCTCTGTGCGTAAATATGCGTTAAAGTTTGATTCCGAACTAAAAATGACAACTAATTAAAAAAAAGAGGGGAATTTTGGGTTCCATGGTGTATTTACTGACCTCAGCATTGCCTCCATCTGTAAAGGCCAGACCCTGCAGCATCACTCCAGTCCTCCTCTGATGGTTGATCACCAGGTGTGGGACTGCGAGCCGAGGCCGCTGCGAGGCCATGGCCTCAGTGTGCTCCTCCACAACAACTCTCAACATTTACAATTTCACCAAGTTTCTGACCCGCTGGTTCCGTCATGACTGCGGATTGTAGGAAAAGAAAATCCAAATCACAGCTTCATTTGGTCACGGAACAGCTGAGGGGGCAGAGCAGTGGTGCGGCGGGACAGGTGGGCTCAACTCAGAAACTCAGAAACCAGCAGCGCGAACATTTATTTATTTATTTAGCGCTCAAAATTCCACTTCAACCAGCAGCTTATGTTGATACTTTTATTAATCCGTTAACCTGCAAATAAACTCAGTGATAATTCAATGATCAGTATCTGGCTTGTACACGTTTTCTAACCAAATCTCTCACTGAAATGAAACCAAAACGGTCTCGTAACGAGCCATAAATGCCTGTTTATTATTTAAGTAATTATTGTGAAATTAAAGTGAATATTTTGAAACTACATTTGCGCCTTATATATGTCGTTGGAGTAACAACTTGATAGGCTGTTGCGATTTTCTTTCATGCAAAGGCAAAGCAGCCGGAGCAGAGGTCTCGATACATGTCTGGAAATATGAAAATAAAACAGTGCAAATCGAAGTTGAACGAAATGAGTGAAACATTATGATCAATGACCTAAAGAAGGATTGACAGTAAAAAAAAAAAAAAGTAGTAGAGAAATGTAGATATTTTTTTCAATAGCTCGGAGGTGCGTGCTTCTCCGCAGGCCTGAAGAGCAGTTTATGCTCAAAGGCCGGAGAGGAGAAGCTCACGAGGTTCACGAGGTTCTGTTGTGTGCATGGAGGCAAAAACTTAACATATGTGAACGAAGGATGAGGTGGAGAAAAGGAGGGGGTGGCAGCCGATGATAGATAGATAGATAGATAGATAGATAGATAGATAGATAGATAGATAGATAGATAGATAGATAGATAGATAGA
>JBAMYA010000014.1:775379-786052 GCA_037176975.1 Arrhamphus sclerolepis
GACAAGTTGTATTAAAGTTCTTCTCAGGGAACCATCAGGCCAGTTTCATCAGTTTGTTTTTTCAATGATTCTGTTGAACCAAAATTTAAAGGCATTGTCTGATTTTCATGAGTTAATTTTCAATAATTTCTTATTTTTTTTACTACTTTTCCCAGTTTCAGGTTACTCCTGTGACCACTCCGTTTTTCCTTTCTGTAATGGAAGAGTACCAACAACTTTCTCCACTTCAGACACTTTTGGACTGAGAGATGGTGTAATTTCTTTTTACAAGACTGACTGTTAATGAAACAGTACCTGCAGCAAACATAAATTAAACACTGTAATGTTTTGAAAATCAAGGTCAGCATTTTATTACCTGTTAGTTTTATGAACGAGTTTTTAAATGTAACTATTCTAATTAAAGAATTTTAGTAACTCTTTAAATCAGTAAAATATTAAAACATTTTCATTTGACATTTATTTGGCACATCTTTGTTAGTTTTGCAACTGAGATACGCTCTTGTACTGGAGCAAAAAATCAAAACCAGTAGCTATATCTGCAGACAGTCAGTTTGGTCTGCAAGTAACTTTAAAACATAAATGTATGTTCACTTATTTGTTGTAGATAAATGCAGCACATCAAATATATTCCTACCAGCTGTGACTATCTGCACTGTCCAGGGGTTTCTGCTCATCAGGGCCTGGTAGGACCTCCACAGGCTTCCCATTCTCACCCCTAGAAGCACAAAAACAGGGGAAAGCTCCATGTATCGCTTTATTAACTTACTTTTGCTCAAAACCACCAACACACGAGTTGGTAATGTGATTCCCATCAAGCATCTCTAACAAGTCCCGTTATGTGCTTCATCAGTCCCCGAACTACTTTACTGCTTCTGTTCACTTTTCTCACATCGACTGCAAAGCTTCTCAAGTGAACCACATTTAATTCAATTATTAAAATATCATTTTAAAGATAAACATTAATATAATATTCAATAGACTTTAATAACGGCAGGTTTCATGTGAAGGCAACACATATAAACCGGTAATAAGAAACAACCTGAGATAATCAATCATAAACCTCACCAGTCCACTTTATGACATTTTTGTTGTTTCCGGTTCAGGAATTTCATTTGCACGTCGACATCTTTCATTAACAACTCAAGAGTAGCTGCTGCATTCAACGAAAAAGAAAATGTACCACACTCCCCTTCATGTGTACACGTTTCTGGAGAAAAGTTGGACATGTCTTCGTGATTTCATAAACATATAAAGATGATATCTTTCTACATCTACGGGTTTAACAAAGAAATGGGATGTTTTATGGGGCAGGAACCAGCGCGATTTTAATGACACGAAACGTTTACTTTTCTAAATAATTTTTCTTTCACAGTCAAGTTATAAGAGACTTCCGTTTTTAAAAGTACTTCGATGCATGTTTCATTTTAAATAGCAAATAAAAGAATCTTAATACCTTGTCAACGTCCTATGTTGTAAATAAACCCAGCGACACGTGAAGAATGCGTCCAACAGCAGGATGCGTCATTTCCGCTGTAAACAACAGAAATGAGACCAGTGCTGCCCTCTACTGGCTAAAAAGAAAAGCTTCACTTTAGAAAACATGGTCCGTTTCAAGTCCATCTATCCATCATACCCGCTTCAGACTATTCAGGGTCAAAGGAGCCTCAGTCAAGAGAGAGTTCATAAGTACCTTTATTCCTTTTCTTTCAATTCTATTCTATACAGACAGCAAACAATAAATTAAAAAAAAAAATATATAACCCCCGTGACCCTGAACAGGACATAGCGGGTATAGATAATGGATGGATGGATGGACTACAAAGAGGATGGAGAAACAATTATCCAAGAACAACTAAGAATGTGTCCCAGGTGATCAGAAGTGAATTTATCCAGGAATGTGTTCAGAACTTGTATAAGCATTGGCCACTTGTGATCGTATTTCCTAGCATGCATTTTAATGTAAGTTCTGAACTGGGTTATAGTGTCCCATTTGGTCAAGTGGACACTTAGTAAAATGGACTGAGCCAGTTTTTTTTTTCCTCAGATGCAAAAAAGAAAGTCAATTAAAATCTGATTCCACTTAGTTAAATAGTCAACGTGTTGGCTGCTTCTCATTGTATCACTGCCCTTCTGTTGTCCATATTAATTATCGTAATGACCAGGTCAGCTTAACTTTCAAACATTTCCTCTTCAGGGGGCACCACCACAGCTTGGTGATAATTTCTTTCTCCATGCTAGAAGAATAAGCTGTGAAACTTGTATGATGGCTACATCTGGAGTTAAAACAGCATGAAAGCACCAGTACTTCCCCTTGAAGCCTCAAAGCCAGAACGAGAAGGAACCCTGCAGAGTCAGTGCTGTGGTTTGGAAAACAACTGGCACACAGGCAGAATCCAACCTTTATCTGGGTTCTATTGTGGTTCACATCTGTGAGGTGGATTTCAGCTATTACAACAATAACAACAACAACAGCGACACATGGGTTGAATCGATTTCAAAGCTTTGACTCAACTTTCAAACTCTGCCCAAAAGAATGTGACAGTAATGTGAAAAACAGGTATCAGAGATGACAGAAAATTAATAAATATAGCATATTAGTTGAACTGTAATATGGAAAGAAATCCTTTCTGAATAAACATCCATTTTCCATTTCTTGAATGTTTAATAACTGAATGAAGTCCCAAATGTCCAGCACCAGATCTTTTTTTCTCTTTTCACATGCACATAAACAGTACTTCAGAGGTTCCCCATTTTGTTTGTGGATAACAAAAAGATGAAAAAGGAAAAGGCAAGAGGCTGAGGACATGAGTACATGTCTTCTTGGAGGACACTCAAGAAGTGCTCTATCAAAGTCGCTTTCCTTCCGCCTATAAATACCAGCTCAATAAATAATACCCCCCAACCCCCACCACACTTCAGGCATCAATTCAAATTCAAGATCTGCACAACACATGAGGGGACAGCATCCCTTCAAGGAAAACTCAGTGGCCTGTTGACTATGTATCATACAAGTGAAGTTATGGAGCTCTGTCTGTTCTTACACAAGCTTCCCCGGCAGTGAAAAGATATGTCCATCAAAAGTAACATTTTGATACTATCTTAACTGAGTTAAATTTGCCTCAGCAAGCAATAAAATGCATCGAGTGCTGACAATCAGTACTTTTACATGCACATTTCAGTTTATTAGCATTGGGCTTTTCCTGTTGAACCATTATGTCACAGACAAAAACAGAAACATTTTAGGTGTCGTCAAAATTAGTACCATATCAAACACTGAATTTTGGTTTTATAGTATTTCTTGGTACATCCTGAACACTGGTGTTTAGATCACTATCACTTCTACTTATTCTCTGTTACTGGCTTCTTCTTCTTCTACTTTGGGTTTCCAGGCCTGATGCAGGAACTGTGGATCACTGCAAAAAGACCAGTTTATATCCAACTGAGCACATTCATGCTTCCAGCCGCATCATATTATTTGGGCATGTAAGTCCAATTTCAAGGGATGTGTTTTGGTAACAGTTATAGTCAGACTATCTTGTTAACAAGAATTTCAAAAGCCCTGTTTTAGTCAGCCAAAAATAATCCATCAACTGTTACCCAAGAAAAACGGGTCTGAATGGACCATGTTCTGTGCATCAGTTGTTGAGGCAGCCGACCAGAGTTGTGGCCATAAAGTTGTCAGTGGTGGCAGAAATCCTGGAACCCAGGTCAGAGAAGCTGTCAGGTTGAAGGAGTCCTGTTGAGTTTGGTTAGCTTGTGGGACTCTGGAAACAGCAGACTTCAAAGGTGAGGTTTTATTGAGAAATGTAAGAATGGTTTATTAATTTTGGAGTGGGGGGAATAGAACGATACCAAGAAATGTTACCAGGACTGGAGTGGAAGAACTTTTGAAACCATCGAAAATCCAGTGGTAATCTAGGGAAAGCAGAGGTAACAAAGATTCAAGACTGCAAACTGTCAAACTCGCGATCTGGACTAAACCAGAGTGAGGAGACCTGGAAAAGCACCCAGTCAGAACACTGGTAGAAAGATCACCTCCAGGTGAGAAATATGACAGATAAAGCTGACAGTAATTGCGAGTTGTCTCTGATTTCATTGAGTAGGTGATAATTTCAGGTGAGCATCTCTCGATAGTGTGAAATATGTGAATAAGTATTCTTACTGGTGACCAAGGATCAGGAAAAAAAACTCCAGGTTCAGGCAATAACAAAGGTAAGTCCAAATCTAAACATGGTTGAAATCCACAAACACACCACAGACCACAAAGATCTGCGAAACGGGGCAGATTTGGAGGCCAGATAAAAACAGTCAATGTCCAGAGTGATCAGACCATCAACAGGTCTGAGATCCACAAAAGCAGGTTCAACAAGGGTGGTGGAATTAGGATGGGAGGATGTGCACCAATGGCATGGGACTCGCACCCCTCCGCCTCCGTGGAAACATCTGGGAGTGTTGAAGAGGAGAGTTCATTTGATAGTTGGACCTCAGTTTCATGAGGAAAAATGCAGGTCCTTTACTGTCTGTGGAAAACTAGACAGCTCTAAACCTTGCTAGGGTCATAGAGGGGCTATGGGAGTTTATCCAACCAATCAACATGAGCTTTGTTGACTTGAAGAAGCCATTTGACCATGTCCCTGTTATTCCATTAGGGGTGCTCCAGGAAGATGGAGTACAGTGTCCATTACAAAGGGTCATTCAGTCCAAACAGTCTACAAATGAACCAAGAGTAAGCTGAATTTGTCTTTATTGAGAGTGGGACCCAGTCAAGGCTGCTCTTGGACACAGATTCTGTTCTTAACTTCTATGGATAGAATTCTAGGTGCAGCCAAGGGCTGGAAGTCTCCAGTTTAGTAACTTTAGGATCACATCTCTGCTTTTTGCAGATGATGGGTTAATGCTGGCTTCATCCGTTTGCACTGAAGCAGTTTGCATCTAAGAATGCGGGATGAGAATGAGAATCAGCACCTCCAAATTTGAGACCAATGGTTCTAAAGTGGAAAAAGGTGGAATGGCCTTTCTGAATTTGAGATAAGATGAGTGTTTCAAGTATCTCAGGATTTTGTTCTCAAGTAAAAAAAATAATAATGAAGAGGATGTAGCACCTGTACTACTACATACTCTGTACCAGTCTGTTGTGGCCATGAGAGATCACAGATACAAGCAGTTTCCTCCACAGGGTGGATGGCTTCTCCCTCAGAGTAAAGGAGGTCAGTCACGCAGGAGGAACTCAGAGAAGAGTCACTGCTCCTCTACATCAAGAGGAGCCAGCTGAGGTGTTTGTGGTATCTGGCTAGAACACCTCTTGAACAACTCCCTAGGAAGGTGTTTTGGGCATATTGAACTGAGTGAAGGCTGTGGGGCAGACCCAGAATATGAGGGAGATATTACATCAGCTGGCTTGGTTAGAGTTTGGTAGTCCCCATGGAGAGCTGGAGGAGTTGCCCAGGAAACGGGAGGTCTGGACCTTGCTGCTTGGGCTACTGTTCTTTCCACCCAAATTCAGTTATTTCACTGATTAAACACTGACTAAATTCACTGAGACATCGATCTGACCAGTGATAAGATTACGTTGGAAATTTAGGCGATGGAGGTAGGTTAACCCAAAAAAATCTTTCACATGGAAATTTCAAGTTTTCTTCAGTTTGAAAGAATTGAAATAAATTAAACAATACCCTCCAAAAACATGCATGTTAGATTGTTTGGTAAGTAATTCTAAATTGCAAGATGGTTGCTTGCATGGTTGCTTTTTTGTTTTGTTTTTTTCTTTTGTTTTGTCTGGTTTTCCCTGTATGGCTCTGCGTGGTTGAACTGTCACAAATGTACTCCTGAACACAGCAAAAGACCTCTGCACAGATGACACCAAAGTAGAAGTGTTTGGTCCTCTTGAAGAAAACCAAACACAGCAGTTCAACAGAAATGCCTCATACTCACCTTCAAGCCCAGAGGTGAAGGCGTGATGGTTTGGGGTTGTTTTGTGGTCAATGAGTCATCCATGAACTCCTTTGTAGACCAGAGTAACACCCCTGAATAAACCATGTAAACAAATATTTGTTGAATTTCCTCCAAAATGACGTAAGACTGATGAAGTCAAATAGCTAACAGATTATTTTCTACTGTGAATTTGAATTTAAATGATACCAAGCTGTTAAACTGTAAACTTTTTTTTTTTTTTTGAGGATCTTAGGGTAAAAAGAGGTGATGCTAACTTTTGCTCATGATCAGTCAACAAAACATGCAAAATGTACACATCTATATAATCTATTATACTGTTTTGGTTTTAAATACAAATGATTGATATTCTGATCTGCTGTTTGTTGTGGTTTTCTCTCAGCAGCCTGAGCTCTGACCAACGTCCAGCGTACCTGGCCCAAGTTTTAAACAGTCTGATGGACGATTGTTCACTTTAGAGCCAGGCTGACACAGATAAATTGCTTTCAACACATCCAAGGCTTTTTTATAGGGAATGGCAAGTAACAGACATTTTTTTCTTTCTATTTTATCCTTTTTTGGGGGAAGGAAAAAGAGACGGGGTGAGGAGAGGTGGAGGGCAGCGTTCCCTCTTTCCATTAGCGATGTGGAGTGGAGAACTCTGCCAGCAGCAGAACTTTGAAAGTGAAACGTAAGAGTGGCAGATCACAGAGGCCAAAGAAAAATGATATTCTCCTCGTTACGATTCCCTCGGCCAGGGCCTTTGTTGTGGGGGCTTCTGCTTTTAAGTAGAAACAGGTTCCATGTTTCTCTGCTGTCGTACACACACATGCACACATGATATGCTTGGGTGTACAGTATGCTCAAGCACACTCACACATTCAAGCTCTCAATCATTTCTCCGTCCACTAAAGCATGGTGACAGCTTGTTAAACCTGATGCCATGTGCACAGCCTTGCTCTCTGCAGGATGGTTGTCCTCACCTGCAAGTGAAGACACCGGGTGGCCAGGTGGGGCCGTCTTACTGTAACTGGCAGGTGGAACCGAGGACCATCCTGCAGATGCAGAGCACCGTGCTGACGGAGAGGAGTCCACAACATCCCTCCTGAGCATATAAATCTGTCATCACTGCCCCGTTCTCGATTTCTTCCTCCTACTGAAAAGTATTTCACAACCTGAGATCTGAGAGTATCTGAAGTGGTCACCGTGCTAGTTATTTCAGAATTCTGCAGTCAGATATTTTAAGTTTACGTTGAAGAGAAGTATGAGGGGACACAAAGAAAATAGAAAAAGCAGGAGTGAACTCTCAGCTCATTCATATTCTGGACATGTCATCCTACATGATTCTACATTAATCCCTGATGACATCTCAGATGGTTATTAGAGGGACCTTAGAACGTTGTTCCTCTAATATATCATGTGTGGATGGTGGGACAGACTGTCCACTTCCTTCTGTTTTATTTTCGTGCTTGGACAGACTTTCTGTGGTGGCGCTGCCAACTTTAATAACTAAGACCAAGACTGATAAGAAATAAAATAAATTTAAGTGGATTTTCATTGTGCTAATGGCGCAGGACCATTTTTTAACTTCAGCACAGTTGTAGCAGGCGTAGACGTTCTATAAAAACAGAAACATTTGATGAAACAACAGGACAACAGTTGCAGAGAACTGTTTTGACTTGATCGCAGCCTTCTGCTATGGATTAAATAACTTCTTCAAATGGAGAATTTGGGATATTCTGTGTCAAAACAGTGCTCAAACACCCAAAACAGAATCAGGATTTTACTTTGTCCTTCAAGAAGATACAAAAACATACAATATCAAAACACAAAAAACACTTCATTTGCTACCTGATATGCCTTATATTTGTGGATTTGGTGCTTTGCTGAGTCAAGCTGAAAAAAGTGTAATGTTAATGTGGCGCCACTTTCCATTTGGTAAATAGACTTTTTTGTGTGTGTAATCCTGGTTCCATATTTTGGGTGAAGAGCAATCCAGCAGGCTTCAGAGATTGTGCCAGAGCCTGTGGCGAAGTAGGAGTAGTTTTAGCATGTGAGTGCTCATCTTTTTGGAATTATAAGAGGAGGTGATTGACAACTTTTAGTGATGGCTGGAGGGGAAATCCTGAGACCTTATTTTGTCTGGTTCACATACACATATGCATGAGTACACACAAAAAAACATATGCATGCACATGCCTGTGCTTCTAAAGCCAGCTGGTCTTCAGAAAAGCCTACAATTTGTCGAGTTTTCATCAAAGTAGGAAACTAAAAGTTTAGCATATAGACTGCAATCCTCAGTTCCTTCTGCTAAACCATGTAATGAAAGGCCCAGATATGCCCATAACAAGTATAAGCCTTTTGCTATAAAAGTTATTTGGGGATGAATGATTTTGAGTTCATTCATTCAAGATCCTCATATTCAACCTTTAGCCTTTTTAATGCTAACTTGAGAGTCATATTGGCACTGACAGAGTCAGTCAGTAAAGCAGCTCTCATGCCTCTGCCTTGTTCCACATCTGCTGCAGTTCATTAAATGGAAAAATCCCGTAAAAATATTTACTCTCTGGCCAATTCTTTGAGCTAAAAATACTATTCTAGTTGTCATCAGATTGATTGGGCTCTTGGAAATGATGATGGTCTTTCTTTGTGTGCAGCTGCCACAAATCAGGTATATGATTTTTATTAACGGAGTTCATCCTGCGGCAAATTAGCCGTGCACAGCAGCTGGTCGAAAGCATGAAATGGCATTAAGGTTTCTACCTGTGAAAACACACACAGCTCTCAATATGTCATTCTTAAAGTCAGAGCAAGGTAAATTCAGAGATGTACATGGAAACATATTATATGAATTAGACAATGGTCTATATACATATATATGTACATGTGTATATATATATATATATATATATATGTGTGTGTGCGTGTGTGTGTGTGTGTAAAACAAGGAATAAGTCACACAGTATCTATTTGTGGAGTTGTATCTCTACACAATATTATGGGGCAGGTCTGATATTTGTCTGTGATTCAGCAGAGTAAATTACACATGTGAGCCAAAACAACCTTACTGCATAAGGTTACAGCATAAAGTTATAAACAGGTATCTATGCTGCATTTACTGTCAGATGCCACAATTATGCTGTCATTAAAAGTAACACATCTTCTCTGGATTTGAAACGTTGCACAGCTTAGGCTACTACTTAAATTGAAGAGCATTAATGAGAAAAAGATGCGGGTTGTTTGTGTAGAGCAAAGAGTTCCAGCATCAGATTAATGCAAAACTGCATAGTCAAGTACTTATTATTGGTTTTACAGTTGTTACAGGATTGTACTTACATGTAATTATTGGAGAAACACACAAAGTTTTGATTCATTTAGTGAAGACTCAACGCCGCAGAGTAGAGGTTACAGGGCAACCCACCTACTAAAAGAACTCACCCTGGCCAGACTTACACGTACCCTCTCTTGATATTCACCCTGCTGAAAGCTCAGGTTCATCAATGGGAGGAGATGCCTGCAGAACGAAACTTAACAGGAAGTACTTGATATTTACGGTCTGTGTTTTGTGATTTCACTTATAAGAAGTTTGATCTAGTTGAAATGTGGACGAGCCGCTGTTTGCCCTATTAGTGTGGATTGTTTAAGCTGCTCTGGGACCAGTCATTATATCAGCCAGTCATTATAAGTACCCCCGCTCCAAGCAGACAACACTGAAAATCGCATAATTTCGAAACACAATATTATGTCATCATATTATATATTGTTGTCGATTGCTTTTATAATCAATGTTTGCCTGATTGGTTGTTAACACCTTTTGCTCATTGCTCATTTCAACATTGTTACATACATCAACAAATTCCCTTCTACCTGACATGCTGTTGTCCTTATCACAATACCCAATTCTGTATCGATATTACGTTATGACTTTCACAAAATAAACTCTTTTTTCAATAACTGAGGTGGGCATGATCTTTAATGTTCCATAGAGACAACAGTCGTACAAACACGCGCTCAGTCACATTATCAATGACTCCTTTGAAATGTAGATATATATGATCGTGTAATCTGCCCGAAAGTATGATGAAACATTATTGTCATTTTTAGTATTATATCTTTTATTTATTTTTATTGTGAAGTCTATACATTTATAAATGTGTATTCCTGTTTTGTTGTTGTTGTTGTTTTAATGAACTTGGTGTAAAGCATTTACATAATAGCTTAATGTTCCATATTGTATCATGTGTAATGTGTTATGGTCATGATTTTAACAGCCCCAGTATTTATTGTGTTTTAGCTTTTATGTCAACAGATAATTAGTTGCAGCATTCACAGACTTGACAGTCAGTGTATAACGGATGTGCGCTGTGCTGGAACCGATCATCTCAAATAGTAGCAATTGCATAAACACAATTAAATATAAATAACCTACTACAGTCCACTGCAATTCAAACCATGTAAACTATTTAAAACAGTATCTGAACTTGACAAAACACTTGGTACTAATGTTTAAATAAAAAGTATCTGGTTTCTGTAAGTATGATTCATTGAGTGCCCTGTTTTGGTTTTTATTTCAGCGATTCAAGAACTTAAGTGTCCCATAAAGGATTATAATGAAGTCCTTCCACCCTCATGAAGACAACAGCCAGAGACAAACACTGACTTTCACTTGAAATTAAACCAAACACACTGAACACCGTAATACTGCCCTGAAGAAGCCAGTTTTTCTTTAGAAAAAAAAAAATCTC
>JBAMYA010000014.1:799677-820407 GCA_037176975.1 Arrhamphus sclerolepis
TCCTATTTAGGATTATAAATATGAGCATACAGTAAAATACTATGGATTTTTTTGGGGGGGGTCTTTTTGTCAGTATTGCTGCTGCTATCGTCAAATGCATCCTGCAGCTCTGGATCGTATTAATGTGTTAACCTGAATGATTGCATGTACTCAGTGTGTAAATACGTAGGCTCCATGTAAACCACAGAGCACTGTGCCAGACGCCTCTTGTCCTCACTATAGTTGCAGTTACCATCAGCACATTTCCAGCTTGTGTAAACACAAAAAAAGCTGGGGGTCACTCTCAGGACACACAAACTGTCAGTGGAAGTCATAGCAGCATGAAGGTTTGATTCTGATTAATACAAAAGCAGTAGTGTGGGCATGAGGACTGGCACAAGCAGATTAACGAAACAGGAAAACTAAAAGAAAAACAGTCAGCTCTGTTGCTCATGTCAAGGTGTGGAAGCCAGGCTTGTGAGTTACTTATTGATTAACCTACATTTGCTGGACGGAGGTAAGGTTCAGTTTGAGCACTGTGTGACAGCTTCAGACCTACTTCAGACCTTAATAGGTGCTGTGTCTCTGAGTGACAGGTGTTTTTTTTCTTTGTTTTTTTCTTTGTTTTTTCTTAATGAAACTTCAGTCACATGTGGTAAGTCTTAGAGATGTTATTTAGCAAATACACTTTTTCCATTCTGAACTTTATCTAAATGTGTATTACTTTTACTCAAACATATTTTGTCTCATGGATGCAGCAGAATCTCTTACCAGATAAAACTTGCTTGGTTGAAAACATAAGATCAGGCTGGTCGTGCCTGAAAGGAAATAAATAAATAAGTGGAACTGTTTCATCATATTAGTGAATAAAGTTATTTTAGCATTTAGGAGTCTGTTTATAGTCACATTTGACAGGGGACATGGTGAAATGCTTGAATTATGTGTTGTAGGTTTATCTAACTGGAAATGCATGTATATAAGCATGGCTATCAGCTTATTTCTCTGGTGTTTTATTATTTCTGTGAATATCATCACACTGACACCAGGTGCATTTTTTTTCTCCCCCACTCAGAGAGGGAGTTCACTGTGCAGAGATGGCTATGGTATGCCTCACAGACTTTGAGGAGTATGCTAAGGCTCATCTTTCAAAGGCCACATGGGATTATTATGCAGCTGGAGCAGACGAATGCTGCACCAGGGATGACAATCTTCTGGCTTACAAAAGGTACGAAGGGGAACTGAAAAGGCCACCTAAACATTTGTGAAAATCACATATCCACAGCTGAGGGTGCTTCAGATGTGATGTACTTTTTATGACTGCTTTTTTTTTTTTCTTTCAATCATCCCGGTCCATAGATATCAATACAGTAGTACTGACATGTAAAAAGACAGCATAAACAAAACGGACAACATAATTACAAAAAACGGCAAACAATAGACTATGTACTGAGCAGCATGTCAAATGAGGACACAGACCGTCTTCATTGACTTTACACTGCTTAAAGGGAGTGTGTGTGTGTAGAGTAACACATGTCTTTGTGATGGCTTGCAGTCGCTAACAGCATTTGTGCTGCCCAGTTGCTCCAGCTCCCACCACAACCCCAGTTGCGACAAAGGAACTGTTTTGAAAGTTCGATCTCCACTGGAATGAAGTCAGAGTCATTAATCTCTTATTCTCTCAGGAGTTTTTTTCCCTTTGTTCTTCTCAGCTTCTGTCTCTCAGCTTAATGTCTCCATAAAGACTGATGGTCTCCCGTACTTCACACTGATGGTCACTGCATGTGACTTTACTTAGGGTTTGTTTGCTGATGTGACTGGGACGGGTAAAACATTTTCAAGTCCTAGACAGATGATTAGTGACAGATTTGGAATTCATGATGTCAGAATTCTGTCTTTTAGTGAGCAAAGAAGCATAAACCATGATATGCTATGTCATCTCAAGAGTGGGTTTCTCTGTTTGTCAGTCTTTGCTTGATTTTGATCCTATCATGAGGTACATTTCCTCCCCTAAATCATTATAAAGCACTCAATAATTCTAAAAATCTAGTGAATTGTATATATTTTTGATGTGATAGCAATAAAAAGTTAGTATCCTGTGTACTTGAACAGGAGACAAACTGCCGTTCATACTACGACAGGCGTCATCTTAACATCCTCTCTGTGTCATTTCTCTGATTGTTGGGGGAATGTTTTAAATGAGGAGGGATGCTTGAGGAAACTGAGAAAAATATCCTTTACATCGGTTTACATCACAGGATCCGCCTGCGGCCTCGCATCCTGCGGGACGTGTCGGTGAGTGACACTCGCACCACGGTGCAGGGGACAGAAATCAGCTTTCCTGTTGGTATCGCTCCTACAGCATTTCACTGCCTGGCCTGGCACGAAGGAGAGGTGGCCACAGCTCGGGGTGAGGACGGTGTTTGCGTGTGTGTAATTATTTCCTTCTTTTGAGTCAAAAATCTGTATGAAATAGGAGTCTAATCTAAAAGGGATATGTGTTGTCATCATAACTCAGAAGATTCCCAACCAGCCTGCACAACAGAGCAGTTTATATGCAGTTTGTACAAGTACAAGTAGATCTGACAACAGAGTAGACTTAAATCCAGCAGCATTGGTAATACACAAATCAACCACTAGATGGCAGAGCTTGGCTTTGCAGTTTTATAAACATTTTGGAACTGTTTGGAAGTTCATTTTGTCACTTAAATGAGGTCTAGCAATCCATTTACATTTTACAATGCCACCCATAGGCTGGCGGAGACTTTGTCAGACTTATTCTTATTGGATGGGGAGAGAAATTTACCTTCTCTGCTGCTGATAGTTTTAGTCTGACCTACAGCAGTTAGACTATTACTGTGTTACTGCTTTTACCTTTACCTATACAAGGAGTCAAAGCTCTTAATAAGAAATGCCTCAAATCTAAATAGACCCTAACCTCAGTAGCTCATTATTCAGACCTGTGAGACACTAAACTGTAGATTAGATTAGAATAGATAAAACTTTATTAATCCCTGGTGAGATTACCTAAGGGAAATTCGTGTACTGATACATTTCAGTGATTTTATATCAGTTTTGCATGTTAAACTCTAGACTGTGTCAGCTTATTCACTGCTGAATATCTGTTAAAGGCAAAAAAAACAAAACAAAGTATCATAAAAACATGTTAAAAAGAAAAAAGTTGACATTGAGTGTTCACAGTAATGACTTCCCCACGCAGCCACCGAGGCCCTCAACACCTGCTACATCACCAGCACGTACTCCACCTGCTCCGTGGAGGAGATTGCTGCGGCAGCACCAAACGGCTACCGCTGGTTCCAGCTGTATGTCTACCGGGACAGGAAGCTGTCCGAGCAGATTGTGCATCGAGTAGAAGCGCTCGGCTACAAAGCTCTGGTCCTCACCGTCGACGTCCCCTACACGGGAAAACGTCGCAATGACATCCGCAACCAGTTCAAGCTGCCGCCACACCTCAAGGTCAAGAACTTTGATGGATTATTTCAGGTAACAATGCATATTATCTTACATATAGGCCCACTTAAAATATATAACTACAAACAAATAAAGGAAAATAAAGAGTATATAATCTAAAACAAACAGAATGACTCACAAGTTCCCCAAATGAATATCATGTGTGTATTAAGTTTCACTTTGTATTGTTAGTATATTCTTTCATATTTCTTTTCCATTCCATTTTGTTTCCGCATACCTTGACAGTAATATAACTGCTAACTTCTCATTTTATCATGAAACTTTAGATAGTAAAATTTATATCATAAACTAGCTGCAGTATTGTTGCATCAGACATTTTGCAAAAATTCACTCTGAAAGTTGTTCTGTAACAATAATATTAATGCAAACATTATCAGGAAACCACAGTTGTGGTGTTCGTCCATCAGTGGGCACTCAGCCGTTGTACCATATAAACATTTAGCAGGAGACTGGTGACCCAGAGGAGTATGGGATACCAGCCAACACCTTGGACCCGTCCATCAGCTGGAAGGACGTCTACTGGCTCCAGTCTATCACACGCCTCCCAATCATCATCAAGGGCATCCTGACCAAAGAGGACGCTGAGCTGGCCGTGGAGCACGGCGTCCAAGGCGTCATTGTGTCTAACCATGGGGGGAGACAGCTGGACGGTGGTCCAGCCTCGGTAATGAATCTTGATTAAATACTTTGTGCACAATAGATGACAGTGACAAGATCCAGTTTTTAGATTGGAAAAAGAGGTTGCAAAGCTGTTGGTTTTAAAATACATAAAGAACAGTGGTTGAATTTCATTCAGTGGTGAGCTGGCAAAGGTAACGGTGCACCTGTTGAAATTATTATTACTGCATGGCACTCATGGTGACTAAAGAAACAGAATTAGCAGCAGTGACAGGAATTTGAAGAGCATCAGGTGCTGGATCATTTGATTGGTCCATTCTTCTCACAGCACCTTGCCTCTAGGAGAGGTGAAAACTCCAGGGGTCCTAAAATGAACCACTTCAACCTTCATGAGGTCATTTTTGGTGTGCATTAAAAGTCTGAGTACAAAAGTTATACTTCTGGTTTGCTAATTTAACGAACAAAGTGAAAAGTGTTAATAAGTAAACTTCACTGGCAGATATCTGTTTCCTGTTTTCTGTCCTTTACCCTTAGAGCTGCATCAATGTTCTCATCTTGTTAAAAAATAACATTATATAAAAATTATGAAACCTACAGAATGTCAGATAATGTCTCCAGCAATAATAGTAGCATTCAGCAGCACAGGAAATGTTTCTTAGGCTCTAATAACTTAACGTAAATGCATGACAGACCACAGAGGGCCAGTATAAATAATTCTGATCTTGTCCTAACCTTGGTTGTTATCAGATTGATGCTCTGGCAGAGATTGTGGCCACAGTTCAGGGCAGGATTGAGGTCTATGTGGATGGAGGTATCAGGACAGGAAGCGACGTGCTGAAGGCGTTGGCCTTGGGAGCCAAGTGTGTGTTCATTGGCCGTCCGGTTGTCTGGGGCCTTGCATACAAGGTATGACAACAATGCCGATCCCTGGCTGGTACTGTCAGTGTGATCGTAACAGCATGTGGAAGTTTTTCTTTCAAAAAATAATTAACAAATATTTACATATTAAAGAAAGAAAGCAGAAAAGTAAAGATTATTGTTATTATTAAAGAAAGATTTAGTGTTTCTGTAGTAAAGGACATATCTTAAAATCTAATGGTTGGAGCGTTTCATGATTATTTGACAAAGAGATAATAGCATAAAAGATACCACAGTTATGTTTTGTGTGTCTCTCAGGGTGAGGAAGGTGTGAGGGAAGTTCTCCAAATACTGAACGATGAGTTCCGTCTGTCCATGGCTTTATCAGGTGAGTCTGACATGTAAGAGAGTCTCAGAAAGTCTCTATAACCTAAAACCGATCAATGCTGTAATAATAACCAGAGTGTTTTTATTTTTATTTTTTCCTTTTTATTTGCCTGATCAGGCTGCAGGAACGTATCTGAGATCAACAGGGACCTCATTCAGTATTCCAGACTCTGACAAGCCAGCAGAGGGCAGCGCTGAGGGTGATAATGTCACCAATTTAACAGGACTCACTACCAAATCTCATTATTGGTGCTGAGCAACATCCTGAGATTTCATCATGACAAAAAAAAAAAGAAAAGAGAAAAAAGAAGAAAAAAATCTGTTTACTTCAGAAGTCATATCTATGATGCCAGGAAATCACAAGATATGTAGTCAACTATGCTTTATTGTATGAGTGGCAGAATGTTGTAAGAGGGCTACGGGGTGGTGACAGAGAAGTAGTTAGTTATTTCTTTTAAAGGGATCAACGCTACTAATCATGATTTCTGTAGTTTTATTATGATGAGTGACACAGGTTATGGTACCATCTATATTATATTTCAAAGATGTGCATGTGGTTGAATAAATGCCTGCAAAGGTGAACGATTTTTTTTTCCTTTTTTCAGTTTACAACAAAGATAAATGTCTTTCTTTGTATAATTTTCCAGTTTTTATACTCAGGCACAGTCCAGGTCATTTCTGTGAGAACAAGTTTAAGGAAGTTACATTTCACAACCAATGAACTCCTTATCATCAAACCTTATGGACACACACACACACACACACACACACACACATATATCTGAAGTATATTTGTCTATTAGTTCAAATGAAGATATGACAAACTACCAGAATCTAGGTAACGCTAGAAATTATAAAATACCCTTTAAAAAGCTGGAAAATGAATGTTATCTAATTGTTTGTCTGCTTGTTTGCTTTTTTGTTTTTATGCAGAATACTGTCCATTTGAGGACACAATCTATTGGACATTTGTCCATTTGAGGTATCATATTTTAAGGTAATCAAATGCCATCTAGTGTAACAGAGTTCTTTATTTGCAGCCTTAAAAACAGCTTGTCAAGTTAGGAATACAAATGTGACATGGTTTGGTGGAGAACATCAAGATGCGGAAAAGACGCAGACTCTGAAACAGAAGTAGCACAGGAAGTGACTGAGGTCTCGGTTAAGTTAAAGTGTTGGTGATAGCTCACTCAGGCACCCCAGATCTTCAAGCAGCTGGCGCTGTGAAGCAGACATTTTCTGCTCACTCTTCCTCTCAGAGATCTGGTTGGTTAGACTAACAGGCTGGAGGGAGGCCTGGGGTCCGGTCTGCTGAGGAGAATTTCTTCCAGGTGGGTCACTCACAGGATTCACTTGTTTCAGATCAGCCTGCGTGTGTAGCACTTAACATTTTACTTTTATCTACAATGTTCTGCTTCAGTTGTGCTAGAAGGCAAATTTAAGCTCAGAGCTGCAGATCTCTTTACTGGAAAAATGTCAGTTCTGTGTAAGTGTTTGAGACTGCTCCGTCAGTCCAACTTCGTCACAGTATTTCATTGAAGATAACATTAAAGGCAAAATTTAAAAAAAAAAAAGAAAAATGCTCATGTCACCTTGTGATTAGAAAACCTGCATGCAGATAGATTTTAAATCTGGATCAGCTGCAGGAGACAAAAGGTGAAAAAATGCTTTATTAAAAGGAGTAACATAATTCAGACTTATTTTTTAAATTAGGAAACGCATTACACTTAATCAGGACACTTCAGTAAGTTTACTTAGGTTACACCTGTTTGGAAAGCAACAAGCGTCAAGAAAAAAAGAAAATGGACTCTAAACCTGAGTCTGAAAAAGTAAAAGTAAAAAAAGAGGCTCGAAAATTTACATAAAGCTGCTGGCAGAGGATAAAGAAAATAAAAGAAAACATCATATGTTGGAGGGAGGAATGCAAAGACTAACGTGATGATGTGTTGACTGAGAGCAACAGTGAAATCAACAGGACTCGTCTGAAACAGGTGTTGAACAGAGACAGAAAAACAGCAGTAAAACTCACAAATGCGTAAGGGAAGAAATACTTTCAAAGTTTTTCAAAAGTAAAAACAGAGAGTAGAAGTTAGCTACAGCACAGAACATGAGCAAAACCCAAACAAAAACACAACCAAAATGACACAATGTCAGTGACCCGACTCGATTTAAAATGAAGTGAAAGATGATCAGTGATGATTTTATAACATTACATACAACTCAAGTTGTTGTACATAAGTTTTAATACCAACATGGACTTTTACTCATAATACATAATATATTTTTTGTTACAGTTTTTGGGTATTTGCAACGTCAAATCCCTCCACACATAAGACACAGAATCTTCAGCAGACTTTTTATGCTCTAAAAATAAAAATAAAAGCATCAGCTTCAAGACCATTATGACTGAATTCCTGAGCAAAACACAAACTATTACAATACTGTAAAATTCCTTTCTGATACACTTTTCAAACAACACTCTTTATAGAAACAAAACAAATTTCTGTAACCTGAAGTTCTTCTTTCTATTTGAATGCAGGAAGTCTCACCAGCGCAACAACAGCCCTCAGCCCCAAGGGGCCAATGAGATGGGGTAAGGCAGCTTTTATGTTTCAAAATTTCTCCTTTTTGCCTTTTTCTGCCACAATACAACAATGTTGTAAGTGAAAAAAAAGAAAATGACTTTGGAGCAGTTTGGCTTGTAGAAAAATGAACAAGGAAACTTTGATCAAATCTTGATTTTAGAGTATTTTCCTTTCTTGTGTTTTGTTTTCTTGTGTGCTGTCATCTTAGAAAGAGTCAGTTATACAAAAGAGAAGTGATGCATTTAAAACTGCTCCCCTGGTTTCTCCTTTTTGGTTGCATCACATGAAAAACATGATGCAATACAGCAAAACAGATTAAAGTAAAAAGAGAGAAAATTCAGCCACATTGCAAAGATGCAAAATCTATTGATGATATATTTCAGATGTGAGATGCAAAACTTACCAAAAGACTTTAAGGCACTGGCTAAATAAAATAAAGGAGATGTAATTTGTACACAAGAGGGGGAGCTAGTGAAAAGGTCCACTGCTCAACTTTCAAAGAAAACAACTCCTGAAAGTGCACTTGTGGACTTTGTCCTGTATTACTTACATTTATCGTACATGATTCTATCTTTTTTTTTTAAAAAAGAAAAACATAAAAAGGTTTTAGATGCAATGATTTTGTATAGTCAACAGATTTTGAGCATCTTGATGAAATGTCAAGTTAAAGTATAACTAGATCCCACGCTGTTTCTGTAGGGGAGATGAGAGCGGAGCCAGCAGGCTGAGTCGCAGGCTGTCCCGTCTGGGCAGCAGGCATCAGTCTAGGGATCCTCCAAGACCTCCTGCACCACCTGTTCAGCAAGGTGAGTGCTCAAAGCCCCAAGTTCCCTGAACAAATATCTGTGAATAAATGCAACAGCTGACAACAGTATGTTTTGCATACCTCTACCTCACCTGACAACAGTCTACGACTACTTTACTCTCCACTGTAAATCAGTTTGTACACTTTTTTTGTGTGTGTGCAGTGAGTTTACACTTATTTTAATACATGCCTTCAACCTTCAGTAAATCTTTCCCTGAGTATTTTAATCCCAATGAGTGATTAAATTATGAATCCATCAGGTGAGTAATTAAACTAGGAGTCATCGCTGTTGTTTAGACATGAAGCAATGACTTTCCTCGTCCCCTAACATCCATATTTCTTTGTTACAGATGTGGCTGCGCCACCGCCTGCTATGCCTGCAGCTCCAGCTCCAGCTCCAGCTTCCCCTCCACCTCCAGCTTCTCTACCCCGACCCGTGGAAATGCCACCTAAACGCCCCGACAAAGCAACGAAGCCCAAGCTTCCCCCTCGGCCGCTGTCCAAGGTGTTCAGTAGCGGCGACCATGGAACAGCAGTACTGCAGGTACAAACTAGTGACTGACTGGTGATGAAGTTGTTGGGTTTTTTTTTTCTTTTTTACCTGACTATATTGCCTGTTTTACCAGGAGATTTTCATATTCATACATCATTTTCAAAAAAAAAAAAATGCCATAGTTAAACCCAGATTGGTGTCTGTCTTTACATACATGAAACGCCTGTGATGGTGCATTTAATTTCCTTTTAAATCATTTCTCTTGATTTCAAGTCTGGACTCAAACTCATAAATCACTCATCAAACAAGTAACAACTGGTTTCACAAGATGGTCTCACTCACTTTTAAATCAGGGTCAAGGTGTCAGCATTTTGTATCCAACATTAAATCCAACATTATTACCACAATGAGTCTGAGGGGAAAAACAATTATCAAAGGTCACTAGTCCCTTCACTTTCATCACTGATTTAATATCAATCTATTTTTGATCAAATGTTCCATATCAAACTAAACGATATTATTATTTTCTCCAAAGGGCTTTGATGTTTTCCGGGCAGACAAGACCCTCTGTGATGTGGTCTTGGTTCCTGGGGACAGCAAGGAAGCTTTCCCAGTCCACAGAGTCATCATGGCTTCATGTAGTGACTATTTCAAGGCAATGTTCACCGGTATGTTGTACTTAGCTGATTTATCTTTGCTGCATTGTTAAAGGGACTTTGACTTTCTGTTCATTTGGCTGAGAACAAGAAAATATTTCTGATGTGACTGGGAAAAGCAAAAACTACTTTTAGTATATTGATATTACCAAGTTTACTTCAATAAACTCAAGCTGTATCAGAAAAAAAGGAAGTCTGCTGGTCTGTTGTTTCACTTCTACATTAAATCTCCTTTCTTTTGTAGTTCCACAGAAGACCTTTATATTAGAACATATAAAGCATGAAACCTGTCCTATAATCCTTGGTTGTGCATATCTGAGCAGACAACCCTTAAAGTGTCAGCTCTGTCTTTGTATCTTGCTGATAAAGCACTCATTTGTTTAACAAAAATCTTCTTAAATAATGCAAATACACACTTTCACCTTGTTTTGTCCCTTTTCATTTTGTCCCTCTCCTGTTCAGGAGGCATGAGGGAGCAGGAGATGAAAGAGATCAAGCTGCATGGCATCACTAGGTTGGGCTTAAAGAACATTATAGACTTCATTTACACATCCAAAGTCACCCTCGACATGGGCAACCTCCAGGACACACTGGAAGCTGCAAACTTCTTGCAGGTCATGCCTGTTCTGAGCTTCTGCAATCAGCTTCTGAGCAGCGAGGTGAGTGGTCTTTGCTTTCGTGTAATGTCACACTCCTTGCAGTACTGCAGTTTCATTGGAATCCTGTTATTAAACTTATCTCTGAGGAATTCTCTTATCTTCCCATCCTAAATTTCTCTGCTTCAGTCATGCACTACAGAATAAAGACATAGTATCAGCAAAGGGAAGGCGATGTAGTACAGAGACAGTTATCCTTTTATGTGAGTTAATTTTTTCTATTTTCCATGTTTTTCTTTAATTCAGATCACTATTGATAACTGTGTGGAAGTTGAACGAATTGCCATAGACCTGCTTCTGGAGGATGTTCAACTGAATATAGGTGAGTGATATGAAGCAAAGCTGTGATTGGTGTAGACCACAGAGATAAGACTTCCTTCCCCACTTTCTCAATCTATAGTATCTTATCTAAAATCTGTAGATATTATGTAACCAATCAAATTTGGTACCCAAAAGTTGTTTTTGTTTGTTTGTTTGTTTTAATTTATTATTGTTTTTCATTAAACCTAGGCAAGTTTGTGAGCCAGAACCTCTCACCACTGGTGCAGTGTGGTCGCTACCTGCAGCTCTCTGAGACCACCATGGCAAATGCTCTGGCCAGCAACTCGCTGGAAGGTTTCTCCGAGCTGGAGCTCTATCAGATTGCCAAAGGATGGCTGGACCACGACCCCCCCAAACGGCGTCCCTCTCTTTACGCCTTGATGCGCCACATTCGTTTCCCTCTGATGAGCCCCAGTGAGCTGATTCAAATATCTCAGGACGATGAAGAGGAAGGTGACTCCATGATGCGCTCTGAGACAGCTTGCGTAAACCTCCTGCTGGAGGCCAGCAACTACCAGATGATGCCTTACATGCAGCCGGCCCTGCAAACTGAGAGGACGCAGATACGCTCAGAAGCCACACATATTCTGGCACTGGGCGGTGTGATGCGACAGCAGCTGGTGGTCAGCCGGGAGCTGAGGCTGTACGATGAGCAGACCGGCTATTGGAGGGCTCTGAAGCCCATGGAGGTTCCACGTTATCAGCATGGAGTGGCTCTTCTGGGTGGATTCCTCTTTATTGTTGGAGGTCAGAGCACCTTTAGTTCATACTGTGCAAAGTATGTCATGATTACAGAACATAATTTACTGTTGCACGTTCCCAGAGTTTGAAACCCCTTGTATAAAGACAGATAACTTAAGTAATGTCTGTTTCTTTAGTTCACATCACATTTAGACTAGACATGAGTACCGCATTGCTATTTACTGAAATAAGCAGGATTTGGAAGAATTTGAGCTGTGGACTTGAGCAAATCAAGCAAGAAGAGAATAAATGATGAATGCTCACAACTTTTATTAACCTCATAGGTCAGAGCACGTATGACACAAAGGGTAAGACGGCCATTGACAGCTCCTACCGCTATGACCCACGCTTCGACAAGTGGCTTCAGATTGCTTCCCTCAATGAGAAAAGGACCTTCTTCCATCTCAGTGCCCTGAAAGGAAAACTATTTGCGGTGGGAGGAAGAAATACAGCAGGAGAAATTGGTGAGCTGCAACAAATTCTTGTTTTATGACTAATGTGAGTTGTTAAATAGTTCATGCTGAGTGACATTATGAACTACAAGTGAAATGAAGCCTAACCCGCTAAAAAGCAGTCAATGGTAATAAAATCATACAATCATTAATGATAATGCCACTAGCTTTTCTTTTACTTCTTTTACTTCTTTACTTTCTCCCACTGCTGTTGCTAAAACTGCTGTTCATAAGATTTAAAGTAATCCCTGTGTAATTTTGATTAGACACGGTGGAGTGCTATAACCTGAAGAAAAACGAGTGGACCTTTGTGAACAGCATGATGGAGCCTCACTACGGACATGCTGGTACAGTTCATGGAGGCCTCATGTACATCTCAGGTGAGACAACACAGTCAGGCGTCCTACCTTGCATTATTTGAACTCATTTGGCCGCTGTATTCTTGTCATAAATGGACTATATTTATAAACCCTCTAGGATGAGCACAAGCTCATGTGAATCTGTGTTTGTTCTCAGTCTGCAACATTCAAACATCATCTTGGACCTTTAAATTTCAATATTTTATAACTGAGTGTTTGCTGACCGCAGTTGTTGAGATAAAATGAGATTGTAAATCCTAAAAGGTAACATTTGAATGATTCAAAGCAAATTTCAAAGTCAGACATTGCCTTGTCACAGAACACCAAAGCAGGTTTAGCGCTTGTTTAATAAGTTAGAAACAGCAAGTTGTTCCTGCACTTCCTGCTGTTTCTCATCTGTGTGACTGCTTTCAAAATGAGTCATTCTTAGGTTAAATAGAGCAGCGCTGGACTTCCTTTTATCTTGTAAAAATGGCTCATCGTAAATGTCATCTGCTACTCATAAGTGAAGGGCTGGGAGTTCCACGTATTTCACTTCTACACCCATATTTTCAAGACGGTTTTGGTGGTTTAGTTTAACAAAAAGTTGGAGGAAGCTTGCCGTCCTAGTAAATAGAAACCAATTGTTATGATTCACAGGAAAGAGGTTGCAAATTAAACACGGAGTAGTTCCAATCATCTAATCTCATGATATCACAAAAGGTTCTTAGCCTATGTTTATGTGCATCCACAGCATGCAGTTTCTCTCTAGTGACAGCAACTTTTCACATGTGATTCAATTGAATCCTGATTCCTCTTGAAAAGAATTTGGAATCATCACAAACTTCCTAGAATTAACTGTGTTTTGGCAACTTTTTAATAAATGTTGTCTGCAGACAAAGAAGTTTCACCTTGACAAGATAACTTATAGACAAAACTCTATTGGCTGACCTACTTCAAACCACTTCCTGATATGCAGCCGATTCTCATAAGCAGCCGTTAGCCCTGATGTGTATTTCACAGCAACCTTGGACAGGAAAACGGCTTCTCACACTGGTGGGAGCAAAAATATATCAAGTCTCATATGTGATAATGACAACAAAGAAGCCCAAAGACCAGTGGTTGAGGTTGTCCCTCATAATTTAAGCTGAATTACCAACAATTCTAAGAGGCTACATTACACTGGGATGATAATCCTGTTTGTAAACAGTCCATACTGTGAACTTCTCCATTATAGTGAATTTTCATCACATGTTTTCTTTGCACTTGGCTCTAAGGCTCAGTAAAAATACACAACGTAGCCTACACTGTACAAAAGCACTAGATAAAATCAAATTACGTGAAACCTGACTCACCTCTTTTCTAGTTTGTACTGCAGCTGCACAGCACATTTAAAGCATTTGTGTATGTCACAGATTACACAAATAGTCGTATGTATCTTATCACAGTGTTTTGTCTGACATGTTATGTCATATCAGGTCATGTGAAAGTAATCATTTTTGCTGTGCTTGGGAGTATATAGGTCAATACCAACTTAAAAACTCTATCTCCACCCAGCTTCAGTGTCAGATTATGCCATATGCAGGCGATTGAATCACACGTGTTCTTGCTTTTTGCTTTAGCAGCAGGTTCTCAAAAGTAGTCGCATAAGGCAACGAAAGTGGAGCGCAGTGTCTCGGTCTATCTCATTAAAGCTGTCGCTACAGACAGACATGTAAAGTTGCCTTTGTGGGTTCAAGTTGCTGACAATCAGACCGAGCTAAAGAGGAAATGGATGAAAGAGCTGCTGCTTGCCTCAAACCTGCTTATGAGATCAAAAATAAGATTAGCAAATAGTAGTCCCCATCTTTGTTTGCTTGTGTGAACATAAGGCTTCATATTCAGAAATGTGCACCTTTTTTCTTTTTTTTCTTTTTTTTTTCTTATAAATAGTTGTAGGACATGTATTGCACATTTTCCCAATAACACTTACAGGAAGTTATTGATTTAGTTGCTTGGTCAGTGCCACATATGAATTATATAATAAAATACTCAAACGTCACCTTTACAGTTTTACAGGATGTGTGAAAGTTCCTGTCTCCTGACTAAAAGTCTAAACCAAAAGAAAACATAGTTACCTGGATTGCCTGGATTATAACATTTTATATCCTGGAGCAACATTTCACCAGCAGCAGAGATGCCAGCATTAGAATTTTACTTGTTTAATGTACAGTATGTTGACAGTGTGGTATTTTACTGTGGGTAAAAGGGTATGATGGCAGAATGACTAAGTTTTACATGATTTTAGAGTGTACAATGGGTTAAGAAAAAAACGTATACAGTGCTCATTATTGATTCAAATGCACACTCATGGTGGAGTTCTTCTTATTGTGTACACCCAGTCCTGTTTTATCTGTCTATACATGCACTCTCACACCACCACACACGTCAACATGGCCATTCAGTGTCTCAGAATTAAACACCTTCAGATGCTGGAGACTGAATATGCTATTGCACAGATGACTACATGAACCACTGCTGCCGTTGTTCTGAGCACCGACTAGTAATCTATCCATCGTCATTTTTCAGTTCATCACCTTTTTATTTCACTATCAGAGTATCTCTGTGCAGTGGTTAGGAGACCTTTTTTAAAACTGTGCATTTCCTTCGCACTTGTATGTCAATCTAGCAGCAGAATGAGGTGACTATTTTAGAGCCCCACTAGGCTGAGGTGAAACTGTGGTTGGCAGGCATAATAGAGCAAATTACAACATTCTATTCTGCATAATATTCTTGTTATTGAATGCAGGCTGTTTTACTACAAAGCCAGAAATTCCCCATCTGGCTCACATGTGCAGACAAACAGGTATTTGGTTTGTTGGTTCACCCACCTTCCACTGTGTGGATGTATGTGGCGATTATGCAGAGAAGACACACTTCTCTTTATTGTCTCTCAGTTTCTACATGCAACCATCAGGATCATGAAAAATTAAATGCACGGTGCTTGTTTCTGGACTGGAACAATACTACGATTATGAGACCTGTGGACATTTAACCTTTAATGGCCCATCCTAAACCCGTCCCCTGGAACCTGCCTCAAAGGAATTCTGACTTTATTGGAGGTATTTTTATTTCAGCTACATTTCTGTTTACTTCTTCCTATTTTACACAGGTGGCATCACGCGTGACACCTTCCAGAAGGAACTCTGGTGTTACGACCCTGTCGCTGACACATGGAGTCGACGGGCTGACATGATGGAGCTCCGCGGTCTGCACTGCATGTGCACTGTAGAAGACAGGCTCTACGTCATGGGCGGGAACCACTTCCGAGGAACCAACGACTATGACGACGTCCTGAGCTGCGAGTACTACAGCCCAGACACAGACCAGTGGACGGTGGTGGCGCCAATGCCTAGGGGCCAGAGTGATGTTGGCGTGACGGTGTTCAACGGGCAGATCTACGTGGTGGGAGGGTATTCCTGGAACAGCAGATGTATGGTTGACATTGTGCAGCGGTATGATCCAGAGCAAGATGTGTGGGAAAAGGTGTTCAACGTGCTGGAGCCTCTGGGGGGCATTCGTGCCTGTACAATGACTGTTCACCTGCCAGAAGGGTCAGTAGATGAGGCTCAGATACAAGAGTGTCCTCTGCCCACAGCTAAGAGCTGAGAACCAAACCACACGGGGTTTCCAGCCCACAGTGAGGTGTATAAAAGGGCAAAACAGGAAACAGGCCAATGCAAGCTGCATACTTACGTTGCATGTGCAAAGCTGTCAGACGAACATTATTGTGATTTGGTTTGATTTTTTTTCACTTTTCATTTCCTGTCCTGTTATATCCTGTCTCAAATGTAGCACTCCTCCAGTTCCGCTGCTTGTTCTCTTTCAGACTAAAGTTCAATCTGCACTCCCAAAATAAGATCCAATGCTCTCAGGTTGATTTGACAATCATCATCAGTTCTTCACACATACAAGTCCAGTCGGGCAAATCTGAGTTCAATGTATAGTACAGCTATTATAGCAAGTGGGTTTTTTTTGTTTTGTTTTTTCTAGTATACAAATAAGTTCATTTTGTGTCTCTAAGTTGAGCTGTGAGGAGTCATAATGAAGGAGTGTGTGAGGAGGTTTTATGGCACTGTCATGAGATGCTATGGCGTTGCTACAAAGTAATTTTCCTCATGTGAAAGTGGGACTGTCCTTCTGTTAACCAAGCCTGTAAGCTAAAGTCCCAGTTTCACAGTGCTCTTTTTATGCATAAACTGTAACCATCTGTAATGAGCAAAATAGCAAAGTCACTGCCTTACATCTGCTCTACTTAAAATCAGCACCCTAGCCAGTGAGATAGTTCTCTGATTTCATTATTAAAAAAAAAAAAAAGCAAGACTTGAGCTATTGAGCTACGCTGTAAGTCCGGCCACTTACTGTTGAATGTATAATTCTACTCAGATGCAATGTTTTAAGGTGAATAAAAATGTCATATCTTGCTTAAAAAGCACATACGGCGTCAGTAAATTCACAAGCTACAGCTTGTGCTTGTAACTGTACTTTTTACAGCTGCAAGCATGTTAACACGAGCACGTATTCTTGAGCATCTGATGTCAGCGAATAACGATGAAACTACCCTTGAACTGGATCCTTCACCTCCAGATAAGACAACAGACCGTGCTGCGAGCAAGCAGACATGAGCTGCCGTGCAGATTTAGCAACAGCTCAGTATGCACCTAAAATATTTGATTTTTTTCGCAACAAAAAGTACTCAGTACTCTTTTTTATTATCATTATTATTATTTTAGATAAATACATTGAAGTATAAGAAGTGATAATAATGCTGGTGCCAAAGGTTAAGAAAAAAACTCTGCATCTCTCCCAGTTCCCAGTACTTAGACATTTCACAATAAAGCATCATTTAATGAGGAGGAAAAGGGGTGGGCCAAATATAATTAATCACTGTGTATGCGAACACATATCTAGCCATCTCTCAGACAGATGTTACCTTGAAATGTCAGCTCTTGTTTTATTTGGTTGATATAGCTTTATATCTTCCTCTAGAGTGGGAGGAATTTTAGTGCTTTACTAATACTGAGGAGCACAGATTTGATCTATTTGTCCTACGCTCTCAAGGATCCCTGTAAAATGTTTCCTCTGAATATCTAAACAAAGCAGTACAAATTAGAAGAGTGGTTTGAACTAGAAGACAAGCACCAGTGGGCTTCGAAACAAATATATCCATTTGTTTCAAAGTGAAAGACGCTTTAAAAAAATATATACAAAGGGGTCTTTATAACTTTAATCAGTTCTGTGCTGCAGAAAAGAAACCCTTCAGACTCTTCATGGCTGAGAAGAACTGCTTTCATCAGTGAAAGAAAAGTGTTAACAGCAGCCAATCTGAAGGAGAGAAAGACTCAGCATGTCACATGAAAAAAAGATAAATGCAAAATGCATTCTGCAGTACTAAATAGCGGGAGTGTTAAAGTACCAAATGGTAATGCTAAACCATATACAAAACAATGTAAATATTAAAAAATGACATGTAAGAAGTATGTATATTTTCAAAAGCTTGATGATAATGAAGCTTTTACTCATTTGAACAGAATAATCTGCAAAATGAATTGAAATTTTGTCTCTTAATTCTTGATTTTCAGGGGGATAGAAGTAAAAATTTTCTATCTGTATTGTAATGTCAAAAAATATGCGAGTGGAGTGAAGAGAAATAAAATATACCTAACCAAAATGTGGAGTACATCCAGTGTAAATTATTCTATTAAAGCTGTGTAAATCTGTTTAATCTACTTCCATTTTTCCATTTTATCGCCACTTCTACTTATTCTTCAAATATTCTGTCACTTTTCACTTTAAGACTAAAATAAGGTTAGTTTATAAAGTAACACTCTTGCAGAGTATTTTCGTGTAAGTTGTTCCAGCTCTCGTTTTGTTTAGCACCAGAAAGCATCACATTCCATCCTGAAGTAGTGGAGGCCATCCCCTTTTTTCCCACACTGCCTTGGAGCAAATAATAAGTTTTCTTTTCTTTTTTTTCCCTCCTCTATACTTTTCTGAGCTTACAAAAAGTGGAGCAGCAGAGGCTGAGAAGGCAGAAGGTGTTGCTGTTCTCCCACCAAACAGACCGCAAAACACCAAAGAATCCCAAATTTGTCTTTTTCTGCCTTGCTTCATCACTCAAGACGGTCTCACCAGTAAGAGCAAAGAAGAACCCAGGCAGAAGTCAGCAGTTATTGCTTTTTCTTTTCTTTTTTTTTTTTCCTTCTATAGGAAGACTTTATTAATTAACAATGTCTCTGAATGGTGATGTGTGTGTGGTGACGGGAGCCTGTGGATTCCTGGGAAAGAGGCTGGTGAGGCTGCTGCTGCAGGAGGAGAAAACATCGGAGATCCGACTGCTGGACAAACAAGTAGCCCCGCAGGTTTTACAGAGTCTGGAGGGTAAAATTTGTCTCATTTTTTCTCAAATTCAGTTTTCAAAGATTATTTGAAATACACTGTAGGTGTGGCAACAGGTGTGCGTCATATGCATTCAGAAGAAGTAACATGTTGTTCAATAAGATTAAGGACATTAACAGTTAGAAGGTTAAGTAACCGCATAAGACTGTGTTGAGTTTGTAGCTGGATTCCACACAACCGCAGTATATAAAAAGACCATTTTTGCAAAAATATTCATTTTATTTCATTTCATATTATGACTGTGGATGCAACAATAGTTAAAAAGAAGATGCAGAATGAGAAAGGAGGTAGTCTTATTGTTTCCAAACAGTTGGTAAGATGTAAATTAATTTAAGTGAAAATAGCTCAGAAACATTATGTCAATATTATATCACCAAATCAAGTTTTTCTTCAAGTGTTAAGAATTTGGGGATTTCTTAAAAGCATGTTCAAAAAGTCAGGCAGCTTCTTTGAAAGTCATGGCACGGGGATAAAGGGGGATAAAGAGTCTTGTTGCTGGAGTATCTATTATTTCTATAAAGAGTATCTATCATTTATGGAAGCAATGCAGTATCTATTATTTATGAAAATATAGATACTGTATCCTCCAGGAGAGAGATGATTGGGCTTGGTGTCAATGTTATAAGTGTTTTGGAGCAACACAAGCTACTTTCCTGTCTTTTTCAGTCTGATTAACTGTTTATTTTAACAAGACAATGCCAAACCGCTCAGTTCTTACACTGCAACAGCACGGCTCTGTGGTGAAAGAGTCAAGGTGCTTCACTTGAGAAATCTTTGGTGTGTTATGAAACTCTCAGGAAAGGGGCCTTGCACTGTAAAGCATCTAATTTCAGTCAAGCAAGAGCAGGTAAACCACTAAACTGAATTGAATAGAATGGAATTGTATACCACATTGTTTCAGAATAAATGAATATTAATGAAATATGAAATAATTTTAGAAAGAGGCCTGTGTATGTGACTTCTGCATGGTTAATTTGTGAAGGTTTATTCACTGTGTTGACTTGCTGTGTCTCAGATTGTAGAGGTGAGACCAAACTAAGTGTGTTTGAAGGGGACATCAGAGACGGTGAATTCCTCAGAAAAGCCTGTCGAGGTGCATCAACTGTCTTTCACATCGCATCCATCATTGACGTTACTGACTCAGTGGAGCACAGTGAGATTTATGGGGTCAATGTCAAAGGTAAAGCTAATCCACTGCAACATAATGATTCATGATTTAATACCATGAAATTAAAGCAAGTTTGAGCATTTGACATAGCGCAAAATGAATGTCTTTGATCATCAGTTTCCGCTTTAACCAGCTGTTCCTGACCACGCGCATGTGACCTTTTAATTTAATTTCACACTACTTTCATTGCTTTCTATGACACGCAACTGCATCACAGCTTATATAAAGCATCTTTCTGTATTTCCACCTTTCACTGCCACTGCAACACACATGGCCACTTACTTTGCTAGAAGCAGTTAAGTGAACTGCTTTTAATGCATTGTAACAGAATTTAAAAGTCAATATAAGAGCAGAAAAACAGTGCTTCTATTTATGCTCAGCTATTGCCAATCCTGCCACATAAGGGTCTATAATTGCATATTTAAGCATCTTTGGGGGTCTACCAAATCCAAAAACTGAAACAAATGTTTTTAAGAGTTTCAAGCTGCCAAAAAACCCTGGTTTTTGAGACACTAATTTACAAGATTCTGTAACTTCTCAGATCCAGACAGTAGAAGAATTATCCAGCTTGTGAAACATGTGAAACATGATGAATATGACTCCTTTAAATGTACAGATGGAAGAACTGAACTGTCCAATTTGAGCCCTAAAGTCATCAGTGCTTTTCATGTCAATTCAATTCAATTCAATTCAATTCAATTCAATTCAATTCAATTCAATTCAATTCAATTCAATTCAATTCAATT
>JBAMYA010000014.1:820507-840157 GCA_037176975.1 Arrhamphus sclerolepis
TATGAGCTGAGGTGGACCTCAGCACAATTTCTGTATGTAACCATACGCTGTGCTCCTTGCAAGTAAAACTATTTTTTTTATAAAAAAAAGATACTTTGACTCCGAGTCTGATTGTATGTTAGGAAAACTTGGGTACGAACTGATAGCACCTTCTCTTACAGTCCTATTTGCAGATGAGCACAGAAGAGCGCTGGAAAATCATAGCTTAAATGAATAAAAGCTCAGCGAGAAAGAAAATACCAAAAAAAAGGTACAATTTGACAGAGCGACTACAACAGGAATCTCAGAAAAACAACATAGATCCTTTCATTGTGTGTATATGATATGTATACCAAAGTTGTTGTTTTTTTTTCTAAAAAATATTGATGAAATATTGATCCTGCATGCTCATTGCTCGAAGCTTGTAATATAAAATATCAGGTCATGACGTTTTAAACAGCTGAGTGGATGATGTTGCTACAACAGCATGCTTGAAGAGCTAAAAAGCAAACATCAAATATCAACTGTTGAACATTGCTGCCAGTGGCAACTCTAAACATGAAAGAGTGAAACCAAAACCAGACGACTGCTCCTTTACTTTAGAGCTATGACATTTGAATTACTGACATTTTGCCAGATATCTACTCAGACAGACCAAGGGATGAAGGGATAATAATAATTATGTGTGTAAGAGTGTACTTTCACTCTCACATACACGATTTAAATGGAAGCAGACAGATTTGTGCACAGCTACGATTGATTGCCGCCTCACTTTGAGTCACCGGAGCTGAAGCCGTGAGTGACAGATTTGACCTGATGCTTCACAGCTGTCCTGCAACCCAAACCCGGCAGTGACCCCAATAGCCTGCTCTGAAATGTGATTCCCCAACTGTGATTGGACGGGAACCGCTGCTACTGCTGCTGGGATGGGCGGATGGTAGGCAGGATTTGGATGGGGAGGAGTAACAGATAAACAGAGCAAAAGCTGAAGGGTGGGTATACTGGATTAATAGCATGGCACTAAACTTTTTTGAACATTCGGCTGAATTTACAAGCTGTAATCCTTGTCAGATAAGAACACAGCTGCTGCCCTGCTGAACAGAGACCTTCCCAGTTCACCACACACACACACACACACACACACGGATGGACACACACAGGCATGAAAATAAGCTAAACGCCACGATGAGACCACACTGTGCTTACTTTCTGTTAAACGTCTTTTCCGTGACTGATATGTCCCCTGCGAACAAATTTCGCCCTGCTACTGTACCAAACATGAGCATAAGCTTGTTCGTAGAAAAATAAGCACTAATGCAGAGCAGCGGACATGGAGGGTACTTTAGTTTTAATGTATGATTTGAAAAAAAGAGAAAGAGAGGGAGAGAGAGGGAGGAAATAATCCACATAGAGCTCAGGACTCCAGCAGTGGAGAATTTCAGCCATCATTTAATGTTAATCTCTGTGTTGCAATTCATTTAAAAATCTGTGCAATCTTAATTCTGAATTACTTTATTAATCAAAGTTGTTTTGTTTTTTTCCGTAAATTGCAAAACAGAATATGCATATAAACCAACATGGCATTAAAGGGGTATGTTGTCATATTTAGTAGTATCCTCTCAGATCTAGACATTAAATCTCTGTTGGTGCTCATCAAATGTCTTCAGGAAAGCTGCAGAATCCAGATTTCTAGTTGAACATCGTGACTAATTTGTATGGGCAGCTTAAAAGTGTATTCTAAATCTAAACTAACATGCAGAGCAAGGAAATTTGGACTTGATAGAAGCTCTAAACGCTTGCCTTACTATCACTGAATTTTTTTATGTGATAATTTCCCTTTTTTAAAGGTAAAAAACAAAGTAATTTTTTTTTTTTTAATAATTTAAAAAGAATTAAATTTTCAATTATGGGTTTTTGTAGTCACTCATAGTCGCTCGTCTTGTAGTCATTCATTTTTTTAATTTTTCATTCACTCCTGCTTCATATTTCATTTTCACTGTTTCTATCAACATAAAAATATACTTCTCTGTTGCGTTAAAATGTGATGCTATAGAATATGCTGAAAAATAAACTGGCAAACATTTCCAGTGAGTCATTAAACAGGAAGATTAGGGATTATTTTCATATCAGTCTATATGTACGCTTTATATGTACGGATGTTTTCACTGTTTTATCTTGGACTTTAACAGACTTTAGGGGTTCCTTTTGAAGAAATAAAACATAATATTCACAGCTGTGTTTGCAATAATGCAGGATCACGTTAAATTAATAGTTGTTGTATTTAAGACGTGTTACACTGTTATGTTACGACAGTAGTCCAGAAGACACAAACTTGAATGTGAGGGATTGAGATGGTTACCATTTTCGATTTGTGATACAAATGGCCTGTTCACATTTAAGCAGCAGCTTAAAGTTTTAGATGAATGAAATCAATCTCATCTTAAAGCCGCTTGATGTAGCAGTTCCACTTCAGGTCACATGGCAGCATATAGATCTGCTGTGTTGCCAAGAAAAACTGAAATAAATGAAAGAAGAAGAAAAGCAGGAAAACATACATAAAGTTTGGTATTTAAAAAATAAAAAAAAACCTATAGATATAGGTCCCTATAACTAGATTTTACATCCAGCTATAGGGGGGTGATTTCTTTTTTCTCTTTCTTTTTTTTTTTGTACCACATCACATAAATTTATAAGCTACAAACTTTTAAGCCAGCTGACCCACCAGATGGCGTTTGATTGACAGCTAGCAAATGGCACAAGACTAGCCCCTCCTCATTTTAGCTAGGCTACTTAACATTATTCTGAGCTGTGAATGAAAAACCTAACTGAACATTGTCATATATTAAATAAAGTAAAATAAAGTAATGCAGATTATCATCTCAGGTTAACATAAACCACACCAGCCAAGCTTAAATAGGTAACTGGTGGGTGTGCAATTTCCACCTCTTCTTTAACGTCGCACTGAAAAATAGGCCTCTAAATCACTCTGTAGAAACCTATAGGTGACGTCACCAGAAGGTTCATCCAGATCTAATTTCAGTCGATGGGAAAACCATTGACAATACTTTGCTACTGAGTGGGAATGGGGCGCAGCTTTGTGTAATATCATTTCATCCCACTGGAGGTGCACTTCATTGTTTTCTATGAGAAGAGAAGACGCCATGAGTAATTATTATTTTATGTTTTATGGAATGATTTTATGTGCCTCTTGTGATTTTATGTAGCTGCAAACCACTTTGAATTACCTTGTGTATAAACTTGCCATGAACTTTCTTGCAATGTGCTGCCCCCACGTGATCAGAAGTGGTAATGTTATCAAGAGTGGTTTTAAGCACTTTATCCAAGTCAGTGGGTAAAATAAATGTTGTTAGAGGGAGAAATGAAAATAACAATTAAAAAATCTAAATAATTTGTTCTTTTAAAAATAAAATAGCACCTGAGTGATGTATTTATGTAGTGCAGTGATATCAGATGTGTTGAAAGGCCTTAAACAGCACTACAAAGACAAGTTAGTGAGAACTGTGTTCTGCAAGCTTTCCATGCACACAGACCGACCCTCTTGCAACTCTTCATGCCCAAGTGAGGTACTTACATGTAGCTTAATTGGTGACCCAGTGTGTTAGCTCCAGTAACCTGACCCTCTACCTCAAGTAATCCCTCTCACTGCCATAATCCATTAAGGAGCCAGGCACATCTGCAAAGTCCTCCAGAACCAGACTGGTGGAGTCCTCACCAGAGGGCAGGTCCAGGTCTGATGCCCATGGAAGGTCATGACGGTCGTGTTCGGGGGCCTGGGGTACATCTGGGCCTGTCGTCCTTGGTCCCTGCCGATGGGGCTGATATTGGGCTGGATCAGACAACTGGTTGTCTGACGTTGGGTCTTGGCTCTGTTGCTCACCTGGTTGCTCCTTAGCAATGCCACCATCACTGTCGCTGCTGCCTTGTGAGGAGGGAAGCAGCACATGGTAAAGGCTTGGAAGACGGATGTCCAACAACACACCACTCTTTATGAAGAGCTTGTTGTTGAGGTTGTAGAGCTTTTCAGCAATGTCATATCCTAGCATGACGGAGAAGAGACGGGCGATGTATCGCTCTTTTGATATCAGCATGTAAAGGCGGCGACGGCGCCATGAGATGTAGCGGGAGTCCTCCTCTGCCATTAGTGTCACCTGGAAAGTACAAAACTGTTTACTTAGATTGTCTTATATGTCTTCTTTACTACAGATCACACAAGACAAGTCCATCTTTGCATTTCAAAATAAAAACTTTATTCCTTTGTATGACACAGTAGTGGCAGTATCATGGTTTGGACCTTAGCAGCTGCATTTGAGATGTGTCAGTTTGGAACTGAACAATGAATTTTCAATTAATCTTACAATATCTTGAAAATCAATCATTTTTTAATAACTAATTAATTGAACAACTATAACACCAACTTTCATTATCTTTTATAATGAACATTGTAACCTTTTCTTCACTGACATGACATAAAATATACAATTTAGAAAGAAAGTGAACTGCATTTTCTCAAAAGAATTGTTAGGTGTGCTTTTCAATCTGTCAGTTTAAAAGTAAACATAGCTTCCTTGTCTAGTCTAGAGATGGATCCCAATGTCCATTGAGCCCCAAAGGTCTTGTCTCTTTAACTGAACCAATCTGCTGCAACTGAATGCATGAAAGAAAAGATGACAGCCGCTTTCCCTGTTGGGCTCATCAAGCAGAGTCTGATTAAAAGCAACAATAGACACCTTGATATCCACATCATTTTTTTGTTTTGTACCCAAAGCCCTTTCAGTGTCAGAACAGCAGAATAATTGTTTTGTCTTTTTAAAGCCCTCACATCTATTTACTCAGTTTCATTTGTTAAAAGACAAGCAGCAATGTCTCCTTGGCTGAACTTCATTTTGAGTCGCATACCTGGAACTTTCCCTCCTCATTTGGTCTGAGAGACTCCCACTCAGGAGAGTCCAGGAACTGGTGGCGGTGGATGTAGTGCAGGAACTGACCCTCCAAGGATACGCTGATCCTGAACGTGAGAGCGAAACATAAAATGAAACAGAGATCAGAGGTGGAACGGGATGAAGGTCAGCTTGCAGTTTAAAGATTTAGGACAGTAGCACTAACAAATGTTTTTACAAGTTTGAATACTGTGAAATCACTAGAAATTCATATGGGAAATATAAACAGTGTTTATTATGAGAGTGTGTGTTCACTACATAGCCTTTAATGTCTTATCCCCCCTTGGTGTCAGTAAATTAAATGGATCCAGTGTTTTATTTTATGTAAGCCCCTTCCAATGACTGTATGTATGTATCCTATATTATGTAAGTATTTAATGCACCAAGATTAAATGTATTGTTATGTCACTGTGTTTATAAAGCTTTCTTTAAAGAAGAATGTTCAATTTTAGCACATTTAGGTCTATATGTGTCATTGAAAATGTTCAGGCACCAGTCTGAAAAACATTTTGATACAGATGGAATGTACCAATTCCATTCAAATAAATAGATTGTATAAAAAGAACTGGAAAAACCTTCTGTGATTTTCTAAAGAGTGGATTTGAAGCCCTTTTTTTTTTGGAGCCCTGGTCAATGTCATACTAGAGGGAGCTGACTCCATCCAAGCCTGGTAAATCCAAAAATGGGCAAATGGGTGATGCAGTCTGAAACCATCAGCTAGTTATTTTATCTTAACTTGCACTGATTGGCTTTTCTTTTCGGTGTTTCATTTGGACTTTCAGTCAGGCCTTTTTTTTTTTTTTTTTATGGGAATTTTTTATTTTCTTTTTCATGGGAAATATTTAAATATTTTTTTTATTTCTTCAGGACTGCCTCCTGTACCGTGTCGTTGCAGCGCTAAGGTCCTCCATCCAGCCACACTTCACTTCGTGACAATTATGGTTGAAGGGGAGCAAATCCCTGAAGCTATGTTTTTAATCTGACGTAAAGTTTTCCCAGAAAAGCTAAGACTGTTACAGCATCAGATTACTGCTGATTGTTTGGGATGAAATGTCAAAAACAATTGTCTGTTTGGATATCCATATAGCTTCTCTGATTCTTCTTCTTGCATATTATAAAGCAATTAGTTTGTTCATTCGTAATGATATGGAGTGCACAAAACATGCACGTAACAGTGAATGTGACAAATCATGAACATAAAGATGAACATTAAATGCATTTATATATGTTGGCAAGAGGAAAAGTTACTGTCCACTCCGCTGTTGCAGATGCAAAGATGCCAACCAGCTGACAAAGTGCACAGGGACTCTCACTGGTGAGTCACAGATAAAAATACATTGTTTACAACATTTCTCTGAAAAGCTTCAGGACTTCAAGACCTTTTGAGGTTCTGCTTTGAGGATGTGATGGTTGTACACCGGCAACTGCCTCAAAGAAGTTTGGAATCCAGACTGAGGAAAGCAAGTGTTAATAAAAGGTTACTTTAAAATACCGGATGAGGTTTTAACCTGTGGTATAAAGATATATACAGAAGGCACCCTCTTTAAGATCTTGCCGTTGTCCATTAAACTAGATGTCCCATTCTGTACATGGACATGACTGTTTAAGGGATGAGAAGCTAATTCAATATTAATCACAGCAGACACATAACTAAATATCACGCACAACTTTTTTCCACCATTTCCATTTTTTTTCTCATAAGTATTCAGATTTTCTGCTTTTACATGAATTTGTTTTCTTTGAAGATTTCCAGTGGGACAGTTTACATTATGTCAGACATGTGTATGGATGTAAGACACATGCAGATTCCTCACCTCCCAGACAGCAAAAGGGAGAGTTGGTCAATGGGTGTCTTGCCCTCCACGGCATATGTCTGTCCTGCCTTCAGCTCTACCACCTTGTTCTCAAAAGCTCTCGCAATCTCCTTGAACACCTGAACAGGCACGCCCAGTGGCAGGTAGACTGCCTGGTAGAGGGATGACAGCTCCTCATTGCGTATGCCCTCCTGGTGCACCCTGTAGAGGAGGTGGCAGATCTGAAGCACGCAGACCACCAGGAGAAGCAGATTCCAGGTGAAGACATCCAGGCCACATTGCGTCAGCCAGCCCCAGAGCGTGAGGCACAGGAAGGCGGGGGACAGGAAGCCGAAGATGAAGAGGCATCCATAGGCTCCGCTGCCTCCCATGTAGCCCAGGAACAGGATGGTGTTGCCCAAATGGTAGATGGCTCCTTCTGTGTTGTTGCTCCAGCCATCGCAGAGAGGGGCGAAGAACAAGCTGTCCAGCAAAGATGAGTTGTCCACACTCATGTTTGTGAAATGACAGGTTAAAAAAAGGGATAAGTAAAAGTTATCCACTAAGAATGTTGAACCTTTACCTTGAAAATAGGCACAAGAATCTGTCTTTGTATTATAGTTGGTTTCAAAAAAAAATTATAGTCAATCTGAGCAAAAATATCAGAGGTATACGTTTGTTCCCTTGTTGCGTAGTGGTGGAAAATTCTTCAACATGAAGAAGTTCTCACAGCTCTCTTTGTTACAGAAACACAGCTGGAATGGGTCTGTTCTTCTCCCCCTCCTTGTCATCTCATTGTGCACCTTCCTCTGTCCTTTGGCTTCTCTCCCTTCCTGTCGTCTTTCTCGCTTTGCTTTTCTGTACGTCTTACCCACAGGCCTGCGGTAAAGACCAAACAGTTGGAGGACAAGGGAGAAGTGGGGGTGGGGGGCGTTGATCTGGCCCTAGAAGGATAACCATGTTTGGAATTGAAACCCAAGGAGGGAAGAGTGGCAGACTGAAAGCAGGCCTGCTACTTAACATAACACAAAGAGAGGGACAGGAAACAGGAGGGAGGAGAGAGGCCAAATAATGACACTTCCAAAAGTGTCACTAAATTAAAGATTTCAGACTTTGACCCTGATTTCAGTCCATTCCCAGAAGTGTGGCTCCACTGGTGCACATGGAGAAATAAATAGAATAGCAGTGCAGGTCAGATTTCAGGTGTAAACACCCACTAACACCACCATCACCTCTCATATCTGGTTCACAGCTTGGAAAATTCCACTCGCTGGGAAACGGCCAGCAGAATCTTGAAGATGGTTTATTTTTACCATCGATAGTAATGCAAAAATAATAATTCACATATTATTTTTGAACTTTCCTTCAGGGATTAATAAAATCTATTATCTTACACTTCATACTCTTTAAAAGTTTTTTTTTTTCTGCATCAGATTTAACTTTTCAGATTCCAGACTGAATTAATTGAGTGATGTGTTACAATGAACAAATCTAATTTGTTTTTTTCTTCATGATTTCAAATTAATTACTGCACCTTATATAAAGAAAAAATGGATGCAGCTTAAGAAATTTGAATTCCACAATGAACTTTTTACTTCTCATCAAAACATTTGCAAAGCTTAGCTTCGAGCTCTACAGTTAGGAACCTGTGTTTTTGATGAAGATTTGCATTTTAACTCTGGTGTGAAACAGGTCACAGTCAGCTTTACTTCATTTGTGTAACATCAGGGAAATTAGAAACATCCTGACTCAAGATGATGCAGAGAAATTAGTCCATGCCTTTGTTACTTCTAGGCTGGATTATTGTAGTGCATTTTTTTCTTCCCGTACAAACGGCATTGTTAAAAACCTTCATCCGTCTTTGGTCCAGAATGCTGCAGCATATGTACTAACCAGAGCTGGGTGTGGAGACCACATCTCAGAAGTTCTAGCTTCATTTCCTTGCCCCCTGTTAAATTTAGAATTTAATTCAAATATTACTCCCAACCCCTGTCTGGGAGATACTCTCATCTACATTTAACGTTAGGCTGAAGACCTTCCTTTTTGATAGCCTTTACTCTTCAGTCTCTTAGACCACCTCCTTGTTATGCTGCTATAGGGAGTCCTATTGTCCGCTGAGCATCTTCACTCTCTGTCCTCAGTCTCAGATTGTCCTGAATCATTTAATAGAATCAGCATTGTCTATCGTCCATAGTCTCACTCTCTTCTCCTTTTTCAGGCGTTGTCGTGGTGATGTTGCGCTCCCCCTTGCCTCCAGAACCTTCCATCTCACGACCTTCCTGACATTTACCTGCACCTGTCGGTTTCAGCATTACTCAAAATACAAGGACCCTTGAAGATGGGAAAATAAACTGAAATTTGATGCAAGACCTTCAGTTGTCTGAATTAATGTTTATGTTCCTAAGCGACATCTGAAAATCTTGTTTCTTTTCTCATCATCGCAGCTTTGCATTTCAAGCGTTGTGTGTGAATGGACGTCCACAATCAGGCACACTTCAGTGCCATACTGTACAGGAGGAATGCAGATATGCAGAGTATTGACTTTGCAGGGTCATGAGTTATTTTTAAGCAGAAGTGGATACCAGGAACAGCAACTGTGGTCAGCTACCATTTCCACATGGGGTGAAAACCCCATAACACAAAACCTTAAGATGAAGATGTAACTGATATGAATGATGAAATGAACCAGCAAGTCTTATTGCATAGAACCTTTATTTGTTGGAGAACATTGACACATTTGAGACAAATCACAGATTCTGCAAACTTTTAAAAAAAAACAAAACAATTTTCACTCAAATCCATGGTAGTTTAAGTGCTTCATTATCACATTTCCCTTGCAGTGGAGGAATAAATATGAGTGTCAAAAAGAAATGAAGATCCGGGCTTCTTTTCCACTCACAGCAACACACTGCAGGAGAGTAAAGTAAAGTAAAATGAGATTTTTAGATCTCAAAATACTTGAGAGTTGTTATTTCAACAAACAAATGCAGCAAATGAAGCAAACATCAAATGCAACTGTGAACATTAATTTTTTTCCAGCCTTCTGAATAAATCTCCCTCCTGTGCAAATGAAGTCTAAGCCATTGCCAATCAGGCCAGCCGAACTACTGAAATGTGAATGGAGCCACGCAGCCGCAGGCACCTTTTATGCAGCATGCAGGATACTCTCTTTATCCACATTCTCTCTCTGCTCCTTCATAAATGATGCTCAAGTTTAATCCGACGCTGCAGTTAGGGCATGAAATGAGCAATAGCAGACACAACCGAGTCAAAAGGGAAAATGGAGCTTTTAACCTGGCAGCCGCAAATACTTGTTGTAGTAAAAGGCATTTTAGTGGCTCACAGAAAGGGCAGGTGCTCATTTATTCACGAGACTGACTTAACTGAAGTTGGAGTTATGACTCAAACCACACCTAGCTTCTCAAAGTGAGTCGATTACAAGTTTTTCTTCTTTTTTATTATTGATTTAGGAGGGCAGAGAGGGATCTGGAGAGTATTTAAAGGAAAACAAAATGTTAGCAAAATAAACTGCTGGTATAATAAATAAGCTGCATGGTGTGTTTGGGCCTAGACTAGATGAGGTAATCTAATAGTCGGAAGTCTTATAGCAATAAAGAAAAAGTGTCCTTGTGTATAAACCCTCTAAAACAGTCTTCTCTGGCCATTACAGCTTGTTCATCAGAAACAAAAAAAAAAAATGGAAAGAATGATCATGACTAGCAGCATCAAATGGCACTTTAAACACAATTTGTAGTATGGCAGGACAACAGAAACTGCAGGTGGCATTAACTGTTAACCCATGGCACCTTTTTGTAAGTAGATTTCACACAGTTTCAGCCAAACTGAAAGGCAAATGTATAAAATAAACAGGTATGGCAAACTTCTTAAAGTCAAAAACAATTCAGGTTATAGAAAGAGAAAAACTTTAGGTACCTTTAGATGAGGAATGTTTTAATACTTACCATACAATTGCATATACACAATACTAGTTAAACCTTGAATCCAAGTGCTCTCATGCATTCCTTATGCGCCTCAATGAGGTCTCCACAGTTTTCCTCTCCCTTTTCAATGATGCTGATGTAAAAAAGAATAGAGAATAAATTTTTTCTAAATACTTTCAACATGGAAATAAACCTTTTGACCAGGCACTTACCAAGCATCTCTGACTTTCTTTGTCTCTGGACAAGCACAGCATGGTTTTAAGGGCTTCTTCTCCTCTGTGCCCTCAGTCACAGCAGCAGGCTCCACACTGGCAGCAGACACGGATGACATCTTCCAGCTGAAATAAGGAAACAAGTTTACTTGACTGGAATATTTGAGTGCTCCTTATTTATGTGAGGTTTTAAATTTTTCATCCAATAAAACAGAGCTCTGCATTCCGCTGGACAACAACTGTTTGAGGTCCCGTGGACAAGGTCAAAAACGTGGGGTGATTGTTCCTTTCCTCGAGTCCCTGCTCCCAAACTCTGGAACACGCTGCCCCCTGGAGTTGCGTACCCTCACTGACCCACCTCTGTTCAACACTTTACCTGTTTAGCATGGCATAATAGTAGTGTCACTTTTATATCACTTTTTTTTTTTTTTTCTTATTGGGTTTTTAAATAGACAGATTTTTAATGTTCTTAGTTTTTATTTGTTTAATTACTATGTTTATTGTCCTTGTTTAGCTTTTATTTGTTTTTAATTGCAGTGAAGCACTGTGGTTGTTTAAATGAGCTATATAGATAAAGATTTTTCTCTTCCCCACTGCAGTCAGTCTGATGAACAGTGGGTACAACTCCCCCCAGTTAACACCCACCACCCTATAACTTATTTACTTTATTTGTGTACGTATGTAAATAGTCTATATTTAACCACCTCTTTTGACTTTTTGCACTTTTAAAATTCTTTGCATCATACACCACAGAAATGTCCTTGTCCTGTATCCCCTCCCCCATAGTACCTGGCAATAAACTGTTTCTAATTCTGATGATTGATTGGTTAACTGATGACTGCACTTTTATGTTGTTTTGTATACAACTTTAAAGACAAGCCTTTGTTGTTTTTTTTGCCCTAGGGCAGATTAAGCCATTTCACTGGAATGGGAGGAGGAGCCGCCGCCCCCCCCCCCATCCTTCACACTCACCCACACAAAACTCCCATTCCCACCCACCTTGCAGAATACATTTGACATTTTAGAACAGGCAAGTGGGAACACGGTGTTCCCAAAAAGCTTGAGCGAGCAGCTTTGGATCAAAAGTACAAAAAAAGTAATAAGTCAATAAAAGAGTTCCATCTGCCTACTATTTTAAATTTTTAGGATGAGAGAATCTACACCAGGACAAACACCAAGAGATGTTACAAAACTGTAATAACTGAAAACAAGTTTGAAGAAGAAATAATATGAGTTTGAGCTCCATTAAGTATTTCACTCTATTTCAATTAGATCTACTACTTTGTCTGCAGGAAGTTTAATATCAATTAGGTTTGTATGTCAATCAAGTCTCTCAGTTCCTCCTGCTGCAAAGCATGAATTATCAGTTGTCACAATCAGCAATGACACCAAGGTCATTCAGGTCAAAATTTGATCCTGGTAAAATCCATTTATTTCCATACAAAACCTCCAATGCTGCTAAGATATCCATCTTAAATCACCCATTCGTTATTTATTTTTCTCTCTATTATTATTTATACATTAAAACAATTTTGTGTGTCCACTCAGTCCAAAAACACAATCAAAATAAGACTAAATTAAAGGACAACCCTGTAAACTTCCATCCTTGATTTGAGGACTGAAAGAGGAGGCTATCGGGTAAACAACTTAACTTTTAGTTTTTTCAGACTTTCACATCAGTCGATCAACAAATTACCGAAAACCCCATCCTAATTTTGTAATTTCAAGTCTTTATTTTCCGGGTAGTGTCATGTCACTACTAGCAAGCACATTTTTACTATCATATGCAGCGTGGCCAAATGTTATCAAACAAGCGTGCGCTGACATGATGTAACTGTAGGGAAGATTAGATAATCTGCATGCAAGCTGTAAACTGCATACAACAGGGAAGTGAAACAACCATTAAAGGTCTTACAACAGTAGCGAGACAACCTCTTGATTTAAATGCGTTTTTTATGTCATTAGATAACATTTCTAAAGTGTTGCACAACGATTACATAAAATTAGCCAGTATGGGCTAGCGATAGTGACAAACTAACGTCAAAAACATTAACAAGCAACACTCGTTAAACATGTCACCACAAAAAAGCGCTCCACCTAAATAAAGCGAGGTGTACTAAAGCAATTAGAACACGTGTTCATCAATAAAGTGGCGAAGTCACATCGTGTACCGCTAACTTACTTGTATGGAGAGCAATAGGCACGCTAGCAGATGCTTCACCTTCAAAATGAAACACGCCAACGGAGAACGAGCTCACGTGGTTACTTTTGTACCCACATGGCGACGAGCTTTCTGGGAAATGTAGTATTTTGATGACAAAAGGCGAGGACAGAAGTTATCAAGAAAAAGTAAATTAGCTTGAGTCCACGGGGTGTGTGGTAAGATGGATATTTCTGGAGATTTGTTGGTACAGAGGTTCTCAAAAAATAATAATAATAAATTAAATAATTTTTTATTAATAATAATTAGTAGCCTAAGTAGCAGTAGTAGTACAATAGGTCGTTCCTAATGACGTCATCAAATGACTGTTTCTGGTGAATAAAACTATTTGTGATTTGAAAGATATTCTTAGTTTAAAAATGATTACAAAAATAAAAACAAAGAAAAATAGTCATTATTTTCCCTTTTAAAAAAATCAGTTATTTATTACAAAACCTTTGACAATTTTTAAAACTGCTATTTTGTATGTTTCATCGTCACTGGTCACTTCATTTGGTACACCTGTTCATTTTCTTGTTTAGACAAATAGCTAATCAGCCAACCACGTGGGCCACTCAATGTATTTAGGCAAGTAGAGGTGGTCAAGACAACTTGGAAGAAATTGGATTTAAGTGACTTTAAACGTAGCATGGTTGTTGGTGCCAGACAAACTGGTCTGAGTTTTACAGAAACTGCTGATCTACTGGGATTTTCACATACAGTGAGCGGGAGTTGTGTTAACAAAAATGCCTTGTTGAAATGAGAGGTCAGAGGAGGATAGGCAGGCTGGTACAAAATAATAGGCAGGCAACAGTAACTCAAATAACCACTCGTTACAACCAAGGATTGCAGAATACCATCACTGAACGCAAAACACATCAAACCTTGAAGAAGATGGGCTACAGCAGCAGAAGACCACACCAGGTACCACCTACTTCCAGCAGGATAATGCACCATGTCACACAGCTCACATCATCTCAAACTGGTTTCTTGAACCAATGAGTTCACTGTGCTCCAGGGGCCTCCACAGTCACCAGATCTCAATCCAACAGAGAACCTTTGGGATGTGGTGAGACGAGAGATTTGCATCATAGATGTGTAGCCGACTAATCTGCAGCAACTGTGTGATGCTGTCATGTCAATATGGACCAAAGTCTCTGAGGAATGTTTCCAACACCATGTTGAAAGTATGCCACAAAGAATTAAGCCAGTTCTGAAGACAAAAGGTGGTCCAACCTTTTACTTGCAAGCTGGACCTAATGAAGTGGCTGGTGAGAGTAGATCAGAGACCAAAAATAACTAGCCTACTCGGTTTACAATTATGAAATGCATTAGTCAACATGGAACATCAAGCACAAAGGAAAATATACATTTATTATGAAATACATTAGATTAGATTATTAGATTCGAACTTTATTAATGTCTTGCGAAGGTTCACCCAAAGAAATTAGCATTCCTGCAGCGTAGCACCAAGCCAGAGATACAGTAATATATAGTAAATAAAAAGCTTTAGTAGAATAAATATACATTTACATTCGCACACCGTTTTTAACACATGCACATCAGGTGTCATGATATTATAATGAACAATGCTGACATATTTATAAGTTTGTATCTATTGTACGTGTGATATGAACTAATTTAAAAAATGGACAGTATATACAGTTTGAAAATGCTGAGTAAATAACCAATATAAATAATCTTCCAGAGATAGGCTGGCAACCTGTCTAGAGCGTACCGTGTGTCCTGTCTGGTGACAGCTGGGACAGATTCCAGCAAATCCCTATGGCATACCGAAGTCTGGGAAATATGCTTCTACCTCCTCTGCTTGACTATAATTATAACTAAAGACTAAATCCGCCAAGTAACATGAGATATTTTTTTGTTCACAACTTCTTTTGTTGATCCTGTTATATAAGATATATTGCTGCTTGTGGACACAGTAAGTGGCCTGGGAGCTTTGGAATATGAAAAATGTTCATTTTGCATCCAACGGTACTGAGGGTAGGTGTGCATTTCCACATGCCCACTGGATCTACTGTGCATGAGCACAACAAATAAGTACGTAAGCAGAAGCACTGACTCACTTTCTTTGGTTTTAGGGCCAGCTGTGTGCTACATAGATGAGCAAGTAAGCAATTTGTTCATTTGCTCATTACTGTGTGATGGATATGCACCTCTGATTTAGCCACGCACTGGTGCACTGTGTGCTGCTCTTGTAGAGACTCTTAAAAAATGTATCTAAATATAAGTGGCATTGATGTGGCATTCACATTAGCTTCTGCTCAGTCTTATTCTAAGTCTGAAAGAGTTGTAGAGAAAGTCCTGACCCATCTGCCACAACGTTCTCAAGACTGCAGAAAGCTTGAAAGAACAGCAGAGATGTAAGGACTTGTTATCTAGTTTTCTCTGGTCAGCATTTGCTATGCAGCAAACTATTGTCATCCAGAAGATTGTGTGTTGCAAGAAACTATACATTTAGGTTGAAACAGAGATTTTTCCACATGATAGCACCCACGCACAGTGGAAGGCAGAAAGAAAGGAAAACAATGAAATGAGTAAAAGTAACCTTTGAACACATTACTTTACATGAGGACTCAGAGTTTCTTCACTGACCACTTGTGTGTAATATCCTTGATTATTTTTTGTTAATTCAACTTCCTGTGAACGAACACTCCTGAAAAAATCTCTTTTTTCCACAGATAAATCCAGGGTCATTCATTCTTTCTGTAAAAATCTCCACTTTATTGATGCCATGGGCATTACAGCAACCTCTTTAGAAGTCAATACTCACATTTTTTCCTTGCCCACTAACTTGGCAGTGTGGATCATCTCACAATTACAATTTTGCAAATCAAATGAAAGTCCTGCTGGGAAATGGCTTATATGAATACCGACAGAAAACAAGACTGATGTTATATAATACTCTAAAGCCTGAAACATCTTGGGAAACATCTGCTTCCATCAAATAATTTTTCTTTGGTTTCTTTTCTTCAGACTTTAAGATGCTTCTGCCTTCTAATGTGGAAACAATTCACATAAGTCCAAAGAAAATCAGTAACTTTCTGAAGGCTAGAAAAGCATAATAAGTATAAGTTTGGTTTTTTTTTTGGGACTCTTTTGGTCATCTGGTCCAGAGTCAACCCACAATATCCACTTTCACTCAGTTAAATCTGCATTCCAAAACAAAATTATTATACTATTTGGGGAAAACATGAATTGGATTCAGTGCTTAAACATTTACAAGCTACTGAGAGGAAAACTGCCACCAGCACGACATCCAACAATTTTATTTTAACCAGTCTTCTTTTAAGGTCACAAAGTACATCCTATTTTAGGACACACACTGAAGTGGAGATATTGTGCACCTGGACAGTTTGGCAGTCAGGCACAGACATTAAAGTAAAACATGTTATCTTGTGCTTTCCCTTTAAAACCTCCAAACTCTCTCTGTGCTAGAAACTGTGGTGGATGTGTCCATCCACACAGGCAGTACGTGGTAAAAAGCTGCATCTTTCTTTTTGTTTGCAGTACATTTCAGCTGCTGCAGGAAGAATCATACAAAGGTTAAAAAAAAAATGTGCTCTGGAATGCAAGTAATTCATCTTGCATGCTAAGTCTCTCAGTTAATTCCACTTCACTGTTACATTATGTAATCTAAAGTTTAATTTATCAAACTTGCTAGACCTCAATCATCTTATCCTTTCATTAAAATGCAAAAAGATTCAAAATGCCCAAATATGTCACCTTCTAATCCTAAAAAAAAATGTCAGCCTATCTTTTGTGTTAATGGGAAATGTGCAAACAAACTGCTGAGGAGATGGCTCAGTGCCACAAGCATGCTGTATGTACAGCATCAGGTAACACAGTACAGGGTTTAATTACATTCGTGGTACTGATGGCCCGGTCCGAACTTGCACACAATGGCAGATGTCTAGTTCACATGACAATAATTGCGATTCCCCTCGACATGCCCATGAACCCACCGTCATCCTTAGTATTAATGTGAGCTGGACGTTGCCCAGTTGACATGGCTTGATTCATGTGGGGATGAGATACAGATACTGAATAGTTGATGAGCTGGGAGAAAAAGAAAAGTGCAGGGATGGGGTAGGGGCAGAAATAGAGAGAGGCAGTCAGAGAGGGAGGGATAGAGAGAGGGAGAAAGCAGAAAGGCTGGTATCCACTCGCCTCACTCCACACAGCTTCAGTAAAGCCCTGAGGTTGAGAGGCTTGATGTAAAAATACGTGGTGGCCAAGGGGGCAGGTCAGGACTGCTATAGAGTTTGAGTCTACACATCCTGAGACGAAGGAGGACGAGCAGAAGCATCCAGAGGGAGGATGTCCTGGTCGTACAGCTGATGAGAGGGGACCGAGGCTTGCCATGGAGAAACTAAAAGGTCCCAGTACAGGATGCAGCAAAGCCACCTGTGGATGGAGGTCACTGCTTCTCCCACAGCTGAACAGACAATCTCTGTACGTGTACGGCAGCGAGGTGGCTGTGGAGAAGGAGTGTATCCGACAGCTGGAGAGCGGAGTCTTTGTCATTCACCCTTTCAGCCTCATGAGGTATTTCATTTATCTGATAGATTCAGGTCAGTCCTGTACATCACTTCCACAGTTTCTATGGACGATTTCTGGTTGTTTTTGTAGTTTATTAATAAGGATGTTTTCATCAGAAATTCATCAGAATCAATTTTTTTTAAATAAAGTGATTAAGTAAATTGGAAAGCAAAAATAAGCAAAGGATAAATATATATATATAAGTTGCTGCTTTCATTTAACAGATTTGTTGTTTGTCTTTCTCTACAAAAACATTTCAGTTTTGGAGTAGAAGGATAAACTGCAGGGTTCATTATAAGTAACAGTTCAACTAATCATTTACTGGAGAAAATCAGCAGTTGGAGAGTAATGAATATATTAATCAGCTGCAGTCCTACTCTGTAACACCTATTTATTATTGCTTGATACGTTCATTTTCTCTCATTTTGTCATCTTCATCTGATGTGCTTCTTTTCTGATCAAAAGATTTCTAAATCATGCAACAGAAGAGGGATCCTCCCGATGTTTCTCCCATGGCTTCCTAGTAAAGGGCCCTTGGAGATTTTATTTTTCTTACCTGAATCTAAGGATCTGTGATGAGCTGACGGCTGTTACTTAATAATTACTTAAAGATTTAGGAACTGAAAATCACTTTAGAATCTGCCTTGAAAACCCAATAAATGTATATGCTATGTTAGGTATAATTCAATTAAATTCAAAGATATTTAACTAAAACAGAGAGCAGAAGGAAACATCCAATCAAACAGCTTCTCTAAACGAGCAACTGAAGGTTATTGGACAGCAGATGGGAGTTGAAAATGATTTTCAGTTGTTAGACTCTTGTTTTGTGGATTGGCTTTTTTCCAGGATGAAGGATTAAAAAACAAAACTGAAAAAAACAGCTCAAATGAGTCCTTTAAGGATCATCCCTTCAGGGATGACTGGTTTTGCATTATCGGTGCAGTATCTTTATTATTAGTTTGTAAGGTGATCATATGGGGTGAAAACAGAGAGGGAATGAAACAATTGGGATCAGAGAGCTGAGCTATTTGAGCCAGGCAATCGAACCTGGGCTGAGAAGATGTGCAGTTACATTATCAGAGTATTTAGTGTGCATGAATCAGCTTGCCTTACGGGACTGTCTAATGAGCTCTGACAGATGAACCCAGACTTTCCACGACAAACCTGTTTGGGAGAAGAGGTCTTAGGTACTAAGAGGTCACTCACTCTGACGTTACTTATTTATTTATTTCATCTTTTTGTGCTCCTTCTCCTGTAGGAGTTACTACATCATGTGCATGATGGCCATCACATTTCTGAACCTGATTGGGATCCCCATGGAGATAGCATTTCTGGATGGCAACAGCGGACTTGCTTGGGAGAGTTTTAATGTGTTCTCAGACACACTATTTCTCATAGACGTGGTTCTTAACTTCCGAATGGGTATCATAACAGAGGATGCAGAGGTGAGAGTGGCAGTCCCCTATTTTTAGACACAATCTGAAAGACGATAATCCCTCTGCGGACAGGCTCATACAATCCATTCCTGCCCCATCTGTAATCTACTCAATACACGAGAGGCTAGATTAACCTCCCACTGAGCACCAATAGGACACAGACAACATTGGCACCTGCTGTTTCATTTTGTAACAGGGATTATGATGTTTTGGTTAAATGAGTATATATCACTTCCAATTAAGTATTATTCAAGCTGTATCCTATTTGTTTTCATCGGCTCATGAAATTCTTGCCAGTCACAAATGGCCCATCTGTGGCGCTTTCCACGCGAGCATCTGGTTTTTCTAGATTTATTCTCAGGCAATTTCAGATGCCCATGCATGAGTGCTACAACATTGTCGGATAGATGTTAAACTCTGAATACCTTACCAAGCCGATCGTATATATATATATATCTGTTCCTCCTTTGAATGCTGAATTTACTCTCAGAACACTGGGTCAGATTAGCTGTTAGATTATCATCCATGTCAGCCAGCTGCTCTGTTCTCTTCTTCAGGAAGCTATTCG
>JBAMYA010000014.1:840257-868882 GCA_037176975.1 Arrhamphus sclerolepis
GTTTTAGAAAACAGCCTCTCACAGGGCACAGAGGATGCTGGTTTGCCAGGTGGTACAGGTCTGGGTACTGGGCTTTGCGTGTCGTCCAGTCCACCAGAGGGTCCTGTGATGGCTCGAGAGGAGGGGCTGACGGATAACGCTGCACCTCCACTATGGCATCAGCTGTAGTATTTCTGGATGCTTTCACTTCTTCAGCGTCCCGGTCCAACAGCTTCCACAGGTCAATGACTGAAAATGAAGTGTTACATGAAGTTTAGTTCATACATGAATCAATGCAAACAAATCTATTGATCCAAATTCTATCATTTTTGGATCTTGGGAAGATGCAGCTGATTCTGGATGTGCTCTTGAAGTAGATGATGGCTCCTCTTCATGGACACATTCCTCAACAAGCTGCACACTCTGATTTTAACCGGCGCACAGCTGAGTCGGCATTTGCAGGACTTTGGAATCTGAGCGTTTTAAATCTTGGATCAAGGTGACAGCAGATACGCATCCATGTTCATGGAAGTCCACATATCTGCGGTCAGGCTGACACTGTCAACATTCTGCAGGGCTGCCTTGGCCTTCTCCTTTTCTTCCACCATGGCTTTAAGTACCTGCCTTGATGGAGGGTGTATGTGGGATCCAGTTTAGCCAGCAGAGCACAGAGACCATGATCAGACACCACAGTGAAAGACTGGGAATCTTTCACTATGAAACCCACTAGAGCTTCATCAAGCTCCTGCTTCCTGCTCCCTAGAATATAAAAGTCAGCAGAACAATAGATTTATTTAGTTTTAGCAGGAACAAAACCATGTGAATCAGACTGCAGGGAAAACGTTTAAGTGTAAAGATTGCAATGTATAATACAGGCTCACTGTTATGTTTCTGATTTGAAGAGGCAGGCAGGTGGAACAGTGCACTGTGACAGAGATTGAAGATATTTCAACTGGATTCGACTGGAATATTGTTTTAACTAGATTAAAGTCAAGAATTAGATCATTGCTATCCATGTAAACGTAGTCCATGAGTCACCCATGAACTCCTCTGTATACCAGAATATTCTACACTACTCAGAAGTACTCAAAACTACTGGACCTCACTCCAGACTTCATGAGTTGTGCATAACTACTGCTGGCAAACCTGGGGCTGTAGTTGGCAAGGACTATACTATCTTAATTACATAAGATGAGATAGACTTTATTAATCCCCGAGGGGGAACTCCTGATACATAAAACAGAACTAAAAGCAGATTCACTTTTTTCATGCTATTGTAGTTTTCTTCCAACAAAGTGCCACACAGAGTTCACATATTTGTCACGTTTTCTTTATTGTTCATAAACTTAACACCTGTCATGCCATTTCCATGCCAGACTCTGAAATTTCACAAATAAAAAGCTTAAGCAGTAACAAATACAGTCACTCAATAAATAATTAGCAAAACACACACACACACACACACACACACACACAAAGCTGTCACATTCTTCTAGTCAGAGGAAAGGACGAGTCCTTCTTTTAACTGATTCGTCATGTCTCTGGATCTAATATTCATCACAAGGCTTTGCAACACATTCCACAAAATATCAGATTTTAATTTTAAAAAATGTGAGGAAACCCTGTTGTGTGATTGCAAACAGCTGACATTCCATGTGAAATAATGAGAGGAAAGTTCCCATGTTGCACAAATGTTCAGAATTGAATGCAACATTGCTCTTTCATGCTGATCTTGCATGTTTTAACCCAGGTTTAACCTAACTCCATCTGAGATTTGTTAATCCTGCATAGGAAAGAGCAGAAAACAGAGAGATGCAAAAGAGGGCAGTGTTTCTGTAGCTAAAGCATAAGAATATATAGAAACAGTTAAATACTTTCACAAAATTGCCAAAAAAGCCTTTGTCAAACAGTCCATTGGTGAAAACAACTCACAATATGACATATGGAGACTCAGTTCCTTATCAGCTGAACCCGTCTTTAAATCACGTCTAAAAGTGTTATATGTGCTTGATAGCAACAATATCAAAGATCAAAAGTGTCACAATGCTGCTCTGAAAATTAAATTTGACCTCGAAGGGGAATTCAGTAAAAGAAATAATCAAAATTTCCATTTATTTACCATGAAATGATGACAATGGATAGAATTAATCCTGATCACTGATTTATGAACCGGTTCTCCTGTGCAGGTCGTTGAACTGATTCCCAGAATGAATCTCTTTGTGCTCAACAAAGATGTCCTTTTCATTTTTTACTTCAATGATTGAGCATAATAACATTTCTTTTTGGCTGTTCCTGGTAGGAGAAGCACAAAGTGGCTCAAAGAGATCTGAATCATTGATTTTAACACAAGTTTTATACCTTCCAGACACAAGTGCAGAGCAGATGAGCCACCGAGGCTTCTTAAAAGATGGAGCTGACTGAGCTTTACAAACATTAGCATTAGCTAGCTAGGAGGAAATGGCTTCAACACCGACAACTATCTTTTTTTTTTCTTTTTTTTTAGTCAAACAAGAGTCATAAGCAGCTTAATAGAGTGAATATGTAACTTGTCAAATAATTTAATGCTACTTCACTTTATCTACAAAAAAACAAGATTAAAATAAAAAAAAAAAGAAGAAAACAAACTTGCCATTTAAAAGCTGTAATTTACAGAAACAAATCAACCCCCTTTTTCAAAAGGGCGGTTAGCAGTTGAAAATGGCAGCTAAAATATGAACTAATACACTCAGCAACATTTTCTCTCTACTTTTATTTATTTTTTATGCTGTCAACGGCACCTTAAGGACACTTAGAATCACCCCTGTAATACAAGTATGTTTCAGTCATTCAGTTTCCCACAGGAAAAAAAAAACCCTGACTGACTGAAAACCTGCAAAGCTCTTACTTTGAACATCTGTGGCTTAAAGATTAAGTGGAAGATTTGAGCTGACTTGGAAACTACAGAGCTGCTATCAGCTTATTTTAGTGGAGGAACCAGTCGATGTGAGTCCTGCAGGGACACACTTGTGCTGTCCACAACACTGTTGGAAGAAAAATAGATTTTCTTTTAAAATGGAAGCTCAAAGATGAATTTCTTAAAAGTGAGAGCGAAAAAAAGGGCAAAACTCTGCTTCAGATAATGAGGCTGTTTAAAATAGTGACGTTGAAATGCCCGTCATTGGCATTGCACTATTCTAACAGCCTTTGTTCAGATAGCAGGGATGTGTCTTCTGAATATAACACACAAAAAACAGGTTCTTACTGGAACTGCTACAATCTTGACCAGCAGAGAGCTGCTACAGCACTACAAGAACTCAGGTAGCACAGAGAACATTACATCTATGAGAATACTGCCAGAATGATCTAGACTTTCATTCTGGGAAGCACACTTAGACATCACAGAATAAAATTCTGTTCAGGTGACTGGTAGACATATTTGATGATGAAACTGCAGAGCTTAGCTTCGGGTGTCACACCGCAGTCTGACTGCACGCGCTGCCGTATTGTGAGACCACATGTGACACCACAAACAGCTCTGACTCAGCTTAACTCATTTATTGTAGTTTTAACTCACTTTTTGCAGCATTACTACTTCTGACCACATGGAGGCATATACAGACAGCGACAGTAAAGCACCTAGAGATGACTCGTTGTAAATTGGCGCTATATAAATAAATTGAATTGAATTGAATCGACAGTTGCCAGGGATGGTCTGGCATATCGACTCTGTCCAACTAGTACTTTGCTGTATCTCGCTTCAGGGGCTGACACTTGCTTTTGTATACTGCCCCCATGTGATCAGAAGTGGTAATTCTATATAGAACAGCTTTAAATATGCATTAAAGTAGTTTAAAGGAAGATGGATTGTACATTGCATTGTACATGCATTGAGACATGCATCTACTGGACACATGGAAGTGCTGTAATGACAAGATTAACATTAGTGGAAACCCTGTTCCTATCTGTGACCTTAAAGCCTTAGTACCCATGATGCTCGTTGATATTCTGTCTGCAGAATCGGAGTCTGTGCAGCTGGACAGTTTCTTTGGAAACTCACATTAAGTTTATAAACGGTTGGGTACGTGACCTGGAAATTTATATACGCTTTCAAACTATAGAAACACTGTTGCTCAAGGGTAAACAACTGTGTTTGATTTTCTTTTATATCTACAGCTAGTTGTTGAGCATACTGAGGATACAACAGCACTTTCACCCGTTGGTTTAGCCCTTTCTCTACATAAAGCTCTTCCTGTATAAAGATATACACTATTACCTACTTCCTTGGTTCTGCTCCCAGGTAGGATATCTTTTGAAAGTTAGTCCTTTTTTTGTTTTTGTTGTTTTAGCTTGTTGCTCATGTCAATGGGCATTACAACTGACAACACAGCAGGCCCTACTTGATGGCTTGAAAGTACAAAATAAAATGTGTGAAAAATAACAACGGCAACACTTTCTCATGCGAGTACTGCAACAGCTGCATCACAACATGGCGTCTCACAAGTACGAGCCCTCACGTGACATCAGCCGGTTCCGACGACACGGGTGTCATCGGTTTTAAAAATGACTTTGGGTTGAGTGGAGCACTTTATTTTGAAATTGTGCTTTTTTTATTTTTGAATTCAGCCAGTTAATTAACCAATTCTACCTCTCTTTAACCGGGCCTTCTCATTTACGTCAATAGGGTAAAACAATAACGCTGCAGGTCACTACACTGTATTTACGTCCTGTGTAATCAGAGGTAAGAAAGGAAGTAATTAATCCAAAATTTATGCAAAGTTGCAAACCTTGAGGTACTAACTTCAGGACAACATCCTCCACTGTAAGAAGAAATTCACACAATATAAAACACAGTCAGGCTCTTGAAGCCTTCTTAAAGTTCATTATGTGTGAAAGCAATTTTTTTAGATTCTCATTTGAACCAGAAAAGATAAGAAATGATGTCTCTGATCACATCCATGGCTGGTTTCATGAGTTTGACCAAGTTCAAGAGCTGAGGCCTGGCGACACCAACCCCACCTTTTGGCCCGAAGTCTTGTCTGGCTCTGAGGAAGTTTGAGTAGACCCCCCACCCCCCAAATGAAGTCCTGCCCACTGACGTTTGGAAGCCTGCCTTCACTGGGTGATAGGTGTGGAGGGTGAAGCTGGCACAGACGGCGTAGTCGGGCTGGTGGGAGTTTGTGCTGCGCTCTGATAGGACCGAAGTAGGACTTTGTGCTTGGTGGCCACCTCCTCTCGCCTGCGCTGCTGTTCGGCTAAGAATTCCTTGAGACGGGTAGTTGTAAAGGTAAGAGTCTGCCTGCGTAGGCGCATCAGGTATGCATCTTGAAGCCAAGAGTTATTGAAGCAGTCCTTGATGGAGGGACGGGCCCTGTTGAAGACACGCTGTCAGTTGGCCTTCTACTATGTATCACTTCACAAAATATTTTTGCCTGATTGAAACAGACAAATGGACTTCAACCGTTATCTTACCACGGGTAGCTACAGAGGATCTTTTTCATGAACATAGAGGCACTTTGGGACACATTCTGATAGAGTTTAGAGAGGTCAAACTTGGTCGCCTGGATCCTAGCTTCAGTCTCCTGAGGATCGTTTGTCAGGAAAGGCGATCTGCCACTCAACCTTTAACATGAAGGAAATCCGTTAAAAGGTGCAAACAATGCTCAATAAAACCTGTTTTGTTCATTTGGTTTAAGTGGGATTACAGTCAGTATTAAAACAGCAACAACATGTCTTCATTATGTGAAATTATGGGATATAGAAAGAGCAGACACTGTAAATATATGCGCTCGTCGGCCTCTTACGTACTGCAGGGAAGCTGTGAAACCTTTACTCACATGATGAAGATCAGCACGCCCACGCTCCAGATGTCAGCTGGAGGGCCCACAACATCACCTTTCAGCATTTCTGGAGCTGCAAGCAGCAGAAAGGGAAATGAGCAGCCTTAACTACTAAACAATGTGCACAGCATTGCACCAAATTCCTGTGTTACAGTCTGCATAGTGTACAAGTCAAATGTTTGGATGCAAAGTCATTTCGATGAGTTGGTGAAGAAGCTCAGCATCCTCCTCTCCTGCCCCCAGCCACACAGACCTCCCACCCTCCCCTGACTCCCAGTTTCCCTGTTACGTCTCAGCTTTCTCATCTTCCACCTCAGTCATGGATCTTGCTGCTTAATGGTTGTCTCCAACAACATCAGGAGCTGCTGGGCCCCCATATCTTCTGCAAGTCTGTTATGGAGACTGTACTGGGGCTACAAAAGTACAGTGAAATGGTATCCTCTCTGTGGCAGCACCAGTCAAAACCAGTCATTACTGCTGCATTTACAGCTTTTGCGAGATACATAAACTTTTGAAAGCAACTATGCAAAACTGCCACTGATTTGGAAGGTGCTAACTTAGAATTAGAATAAGGACAAAACGCTGACATGCTGAATCTCACAGGAAATTTCAGGCTATGGTCCTGTCAGTTCACTGAGGAAGTGGTCAACACTGACAGCAACATGAGTGGTAAGCCTTTCTAATGTGCCTGGAACAACCAGAGGACACCATAGCAGAGAAAGGCATGTGTCTGCAAAGCCACAGCTCCTTTATATCCCATATTCTGTCAGGTAGCCTCTATTTCATCTGCAGTCATCTGTTTGGACAGCAGCATCAGAGCCAGTGATTTAAAAAAAGAAAAAACTGATAAAGAAGGGTGGCTCTGTTCTGGAACTTAAACAACTCTGTGTACAAAGAGAGATGCTTCATAAAAGAAAATAAAAATTACTGTGACAGTGATTCAACAACAGAAGGTCTCCATTCAGAGGATTCTTCAGATCTGCTGTAACACAGACATCTACAGAAGATCCTTCCTGCCCACAGGTAGCATCATGAGCAACCCTTCAGAGATACTCACTCACAGACAGTACTGATTGACAGTTACTCCAAGAAATAACTGAATTAACAGAGCTCTTACACATGTACTCCAGTGTTCCAATGGGAGGGCTAAATTGCTTGAGGAAGAGAGGGTTATAGGTCTGAGCAGTTCCAAAGTCAATGATCTTAATGAGGTTCATGTGGGTGACAATGACATTTTCTGGCTTGATATCCAGGTGCAGGATGCGGCGAGCGTGAAGGTAGTCCAGACCCTGGAGGATCTGCGTGATGTAAGTCACCACGTCATCCTCTGAGTAACGGAACCTGAACAACATCAGACAGCAATGTGTTAGAGCAGCCCAGACACCACAGTTCAACGTCAGCTTTGGAAGTGTTGTTTTCCTGGAGCCACTTGAAGTGCAGACTGACCTGTCTATGAGGCTGTAGAGTAGCTCTTTGCCACTGCAGTACTCAGCGATGAGCACCAGGTAGCGGGGTGTGACATAAGCTTCATGAAGAGCCATGATCCTGTCATGATGAAGGGACTTCAGGATGTCGTACTCCTGAAGCACCGCCTGCTTGCTCTCTGCCTCATACGGAACAATCTTGGCCATGAAGAGGTTGCCTGTGGCGTTTTCACGACACTCTCGGATCACACCAAACCGACCCCTGTGAGAAGGACAAAGACCAGAAAATACCGTACAGTGTTTTAGGAAGCGAAGATATTAACAGCGTTACCGCGAGTGCCATAAAAACTTACAAACGAGTGTTCATGAAAAATAAACAGCTGTTGATCCAAACCAAAAAGCAAGTGAAAATATCTAAATCTGGTGGCATCGGTGATGGTTGGTGATAGCAGAGAAGCTATATTGTGGACCCAGTTGTTACCTTGCTTTCTCATCCATAAAGGTATACGGTTTCTGTGGAACTCCCTGGCGCAGAGACCCCTCTCCAGGTTTTCCCAGAGGTGTTCTTCGTCCTGAGGGTGTGAGCCGTCCAGATGGGGTGACCCGTCCAGATGGTGTACTGCGACTGTCCCCTCCCTGCAAAACTGGTGTCAAGCTCTGCACCACCACAACAGGTGGGGAAATGGCCACTGGAGTGACCAAGGGTGCTGTGGTTGTTGGGGTTGAAGCAGCTTGAGAGGGGGGGGTAACACGAGCAGTCGCAGCTGGAACATACATTGGCACAGATGAAATCGGTTTCCCGATGGCAGGAGCAGGAGATGATACAGGAGAAGGGGGCTTGTTGGTAACGGGTGGGAATGGAATGATGGGACTCTGAGGTTTGGGGGGAACAACAGGAGGTGGTGCCAGCTTTGCTTGGGGTGTGCTCATACTGATGCTAATACTAGTCTTGGCTTTAGCTTGTGTGACTTGGGAAGATGCTGTGGTCTGAAGTGGTTGCGAGCTTGTACTGACACCAGCCTGCACCACAGGCTTGATGGTTACTGGAGAGGCAGATTTAGCCACTGATGGGGTAGGGGCTGAAGTTGAGGGAGGTGCAGGTTGGGGACTTGTCACTGCAGTGGATTTACTTGGAGCAGGTTTAATTGGAGGCACAGTCATGGATGACATCATTACCACAGGGGGAGAAGTAGTTGTAGGAACAGTCTTGACCACTACTGCAGTACTGGTTTTAGCTGGTTCTAGACAGAGAGAGAGATAGGATACGGCTGAGACTTGGTTTGACTATTAATATAATCGATACCATGCAGTGATGCACCAAGGTACAGCGGTATTATGCTAGACACAGAAACATCAACTGCCATGTTTTGAAAAACCCTACAGATTTTATGCTTTCAAAACTGTAAATACTAGTAATACTAGTCATTAGGTTCAATGCAAAGTACGACACAATTGAAAATAAGATCAATTAAACTTTATTTTAATGACCCATGTATTTAAAAAGGCACAAACTTTTCCCTCCACGTCTGATAATAAACTTAAGAAAACCTGAGGCTGTGGCTGAAATGTTTCATGCATGCATGGTTCGAAAATAACACAAATAAGCTCTGCGGGAAGGTCGTAACATTCTTCTCTTGTAAAAAGAAAAATGTACAAATATACAGACAGAGAGAGGCAGAGAGAGAAAGATGGATATAAATATATAATTCAAGTCAACTTCCATTCTGTAATAAATTAAATTAAACAACCTAATAATACTAAAACATAGTTAACCTTTTACTAAATTCTGATCCATCTGCACTGAGACTGGTTAGGAGAATGGCTTTGGGGACAAGTGATTCATTTTCACTTTTACAATTAAGCTTATTCAAGTGCACGCCTTGAAACTTTCGTGATATATTTATTTGCATCAAGTGAACCCGAGCTGCACATTTCCACCTCATTCTTTCATCCTGGAATCTGTCTGGAACCTCTCATCCGTACAGAAACCTTGCTCAGCTTGTTTTCACAGTTAGACTGGTCATGTGACTCCTGTACAGCTATAGTTCTGTGGTAATACGTCCTGCACAGTTAAAACCTTTGAAAGCTCACCATCTTCCTGGGTTTTTCATGAAGCAGTGTACGTCTTAACTACATTTATAGGATTACAGTCCAGGCATCACATTTTTGTTTGAATTACTGACACATACAGTAGTACTCCAATACTTTCCTTTTATTGTCCTTGACACACTCGTTTGCGTACATACCTGAGGAATCCAGAGTCACTACCTCTGACAGGTTGCTGTAGGGGCCCTGGCCAGCTTTGTTGACACACGCCACCCTGAACCTGAAGGAGCCCCCTGCTGGCAGGTCTGTGACGTTGTAATAACAGTCTGCCACTCCAGTGGCAACAATCAGCCAGTTGCTATCACCTGGGAATGTGATGGATGAGGTATTAAAATCAATTATTAAAGTCAAAAAGAAAGTTAAGAAACAAACACAAAAACATAAAAATATATTTAGTGACCTAAATAATAATGATGCACATTGTTTACATTTACGAGGCATGCTGCACAGCTAACATGCAGATATTCTTACTAAAATATGGATGCAACAGTTTTTAAAGTTTTAAAGTTCTTTACTAATAATCTTTGCCTTGTAAAGCCTAATTAGTTTGGTTTGTTACCAAAGCAACCGCTCATTCATTCACAGGAGACACAGACCCTCTGCTTTCCTCTCCAGAGAGTATGTGCAAGGGGCCATGGTGTCCGAGGGCCTCCACAGCACCAGCGCTGTGTTGTTATACTTCTGAGGAATCTCAGGGGTCCCTGGACGATTGGGCAGGCCTTCAGAAAAAACACATGTTTTTTTGTTACTAGTTAAAAGACTGTAGGCTGTACACACATATGAAGGTGTTTAAAGTTATATAGATTTCATCTCCTCAGAGAAGAAACACATCCATCTGCTTACGAGCAAGCGATATTGTGCAAGAGCTGGACACGGAAGCCAGAGGATTAGTAGCAGCACATTCGTAGACCCCCGCATCCTTTTTGGTGGTCTGCATGATCATCAGAAGCTGTCGACCGTCAGGGCAGGAGATCATATTCATCCTGGCATCTATTTCCAGCGGTTTCTTATCTAAAAAAGGCAGATTTTCAAAGATGTGATATTTTATTCTGCAATGTAAAGATGTTAGTTCAAACATACTTTCTAGTATATAGAAATGATCATTTCTGTACTTATAATCTCCTGCAGTAATCAGGAGATGGTGCCATCAGATTATTACATTATGATGCCATATACATCCCTGCACTTGTGGATTAAAGAACGATTGTATAAATTAATCCCAATAGAAACTAAAGAGAATCAGCTATAAACCTCTAGGTAGGTAGTCAGTTACATCAGAAATCTTTACCTTTCAACCAGCTGATGTGTGGATGAGGGCTTCCTGCTGGCAGGCAGCTGAGCGTGACTGGATCACCCTCCAGCAGGACATGATCCCTCAGCTTGATATGGAAAACTGGAGGGAAATCTGTACACCAAAGATGGTTCACCAGTTAAGTCACATCTATGTTTATGTCAAACTGCAGCCCCGATCCAAAAGATGTGGGGATGCTTTAAAATGTAAATAAAACAATGCAGTGATCAGCAGACCTCATAAACCCATATTTTATACAGCTGAACATGTTAAATGTTGAAAGTGAAAAAATATTAGCTCTAATTTTTATTTGAAAACAAACTGTCTCCAAAATGAGCCGCATGAGAAACAAAGATGGAAAAATTAGCGCTACATACTGCAGATTAACACACCTCAACTAATTATATGTATGAAAAGAGCATCAGTGTCTCTTAGAAGTAAAAAAACAAACAACTGTGAAACAATTTTAGACTATCACTCACAAAAAAGGATGTATGTGCATAATGTCATCAACTCAGTCAGAGAACCTGGACAAACTTCTGTGTACATGGGACAAAGTAATAAAAAAACTAACTAAATGAATAAAAACAATACCAGATGCCTGTGATCTTCGGTCCATTCTGCTGCACTGCTTTAAAAACAGATATAATTGTGGCACCTTATTTTTTAATCTTCTTTTTAATATTATTTAACAGTAATGCTGCTGACTTTGGCTGTAGAGAAACTTATCAGAGCTACCCTCCACTTTTACTTCCGTAAACACAGCAAACCCTGCGTGGTCACTTATTACCTCAGGTCCTCCTTTGTGCAGCTCACTTCAGGGTCACATTCAGTTCATACTCAGAACAAGATGGAAGCGCATTTTATGAGTAATGTGAACAAACCCACACACACACACACACACACAAAAGTCAGATTTCACCAAAAAATTGAATTGTGTATTGAGACCTGCTGTCTGAACGTAGCCTTAGATGCTCCAGAGAATCACATAGCTGCAGTACAGATGCCTCAACAATCGGAAACGACTGATGAGCCATTCATCATTTTCCTTAAAAATACTTTTAATTATAAAAAATCTTGATTAAATCTCTTTTTCATGAATGTGGTTTTATGTGCTCTGTATGTACTCCTAAACGTTTATGTTTGAGTTTTCTAGGTCAGTTCAGATTTCCTCATTTATGCGTACGTACGGTCTGAGGAGGTTCTAAATTTGTTCACAGAGTAAGAACAAATAAAACTGATGAATCCCAGATTTGTACGTCAAACATTTGCACGTACAGTTGCACTGGATATGCTATCCAGGTTATCTGAGCTTTCATCACTTTGTAAATAGTTCTCAGCTTTTTTTTAATTGGGGTTGTAGATGAGCAACATAAGGAAACACAAAATGTAGCATCATGCATCATGACGGCAAACAAATCTAGCATCTAGTGAATATTCAAGTTCCTTCTTATGACATGATTAAATGCATCACAATAAATCTGTTTATCAACATGACACATTTAGAGTATTTTCATGTCTCATGGTTTAGGTGTATCTTCACATCTTTATTTCATTTAAAATCTATGGAGAAGTCAGTATGCAAATGAACCTAACCCCTACAAGCTTTACCCCTTGGCTGGCTGCTCTGATTCGACTCTGCTAAGACAGTCTTAACTCCTCTTCAGCAAAGTCTGACATTAATGTACAGCTATTAACTGCTCAGATTTTCTCTCCATCTCCAGCTAACAAAAGTTTCATCCCTCAAGTTGACAAGATTGGTTACTTGCAGTAAAGTTCATCATTTTTCAACATTACTGATATACACTTTCCTGCTGTAGACAGATAATCTATAGGGCCTAGCAATCTTAAGTCTATGAATAAGATAAAAATCAAATATGAAGCAAAAGCCGATAAGTTATAAAGAAGCTATAATAAGTAAGCCTAGATCGTAAGCTCGGTCACAGCAGCTTGGCTGTTCCATTGACGGAAAGTGTCTTTTTCTGTCCTACAAGAGGTCTTTCTATCTCGAGGCTAAGAAAGCCATTAAATTCTTAAAATGTTAGACTTTAAGCTCTGCTGGGACACAGGTTCCAAAATACTCAGGTCAGTTTTCTGGAATCAATATTATTAATACTGAGACAGATGCTGTAGCAAAAAGGTTCTAGCAACACTTATGTGTCACATTATTCAATCAGAGACATATTACATTACCTACCAGAAGCCAGTTTGGAATAACGTGAACGTAAGGAACTGCTGTCTCTGGAGATTGCAGTTGGTATGTCGGGCTGGGACACTGTCTTATCTCGCCGCCCTCTAGTCAGGCCCCATCGATCCCAGCGGGATCTACGTTCACTCTCCAAACCTTGAAAATAAAAAAAATCTTTACAAGTGCCTCCATAAGCTACATTGTTTAGGTCTTTGGCTTTGGTCAAATCTGGGTGTAGAAGAAAAGCTATTTCCCCATACCCTTTGCTGTTTCTGATTTTAGGCTGGACACGGAGTCTAGAGATTCTGATGAGGCTCCATTTCTGGCTTGAGATGCGAGCTGGTTCTGAGGCACACCGGTAACCTTCGTAGCTCGGCTCTCTGATGTTGAACGGCGAAGCATTGAGAGAATGGGTGTTCTTTTTGGCTCCTTTTCCTCCGAGGCTCTTCTTTCCTCTGAGTAGCTGCGAATTCTTGTGGAGATCCCAGCCACAGTTGATTCAATCTTCCGGCGCATTGCCAGCACAGGTGATTCATTTGGTTTCTTCATCTCCTTGTCATCATCGCCTCCTTCCTTTTCCTGAGAGCCTCTTCGACCAAGAGTCCAAGAAAGCCTACGTCTTGTGACAGCCGAGTCATCTTCTTTCTGTGTTTCATCCTTGCGTTCTGCTGATGGAGTTCTCTTCAAGCGCATGGAGAGCCTGTGCATGAAGCCTTGGTCCTTTTGAGCTTCACGAAGGTCCTGCACTGACTTGGACTTTTCTTCAAGTCTTGGTCTTTGTGATAATTCTAACGGCGCACCAACTGGCCCAGGTCTGTATATCTCTTCATTTGTGTCTGTAGAGTCTGATGAAGTAGCTTGTGGTTTGTCATCACTTTTTATCCTCGACAGAAATTTCAGACTTCTAGACAGGGAAGATTCACGTTTTTTAAATCGGGTCTCAAAGACCTCTTCAGAAGAAATGTCATCCAACTCAGTTCCTGCTGAGGGCTGTTGTTGAGATGAGGATTGTGGGAAAACCTTTGGTGGGCTTGGTTCTTTTGTGATCATTTCTGGTGATGCTACCCTGGCGTACACGGCAGGGTGCTCAGTGGACAAGACAGTGTTTGGCTTTGGTAAACCAGCTAAATCAGCTGATACGCTGACTGGTGAAGATGCTTCAGATGATACTGAGGACGATGTAGTGGTTGGAACAGCGATGGGTGTAGAGGGGCCTATGGTTGGCTCACTGACAGGGTGAAGTGATGGCACCATTATTGTCTGCATTATACTAGCATACGCCGACATCCTTCCATCTGGAAGAACGACTCGCGCAGGAAGCGAAGGTGTTACATATGTTGAGGCAACACCGCTGGGGGACTGGGAATATTCTTGTGTTGGTTTCACCATACCTGAGCTTGAACTCATTTCAGAAGATTTTATGGGGACACTTGCTTTCTCTTCTCCATGCTCTGCAGTTACCTCTGCATTTTCTTTAGCAACTGATTCAACAACACTGTCAACTCTTTCCTCTTCTTCTTTCCTTAACTCTTCCTCTTGCACCCTTTCTCCCCCTTCTTCCTCTTCCATTTTCTCCTTGGGCTGAACACTCTGAACCATGGAAGGGGGTGTGGGAATTCTCTGACTGATATACTCAGATTCATTTATTGGTTCTTCTGAAATGCTCATGTCCTTCTCTGAAAACCCACTTGTGCTTGATCTCTCATCAAAATTGCAATCTGTAGTCAACCCATCCATCTTCTCATTTATAATTTCATCAGGCTTTATCTCCTTCTCCATTAGAGATTCCTCACTTTCTGTTTTAGTTGGACTTTCCTGCATAACAGACTCTGGAGTTGGCGGTTTTGGAGAAGATTCTTTGGGAGTCACTGGGCGGGAGTCCAGCTTGGTTTGCTCTGTTAGAGCTGACATAGAAACGGCCTCTTTGAGCCTTCGTTCCTCTGTCTGTGCCACTGGAATCTCCAGAGGAGCTCCTGACCGCCGGTGCAAAGGTATAGGCTCCGAATCGCCCTGACTGAAGGAGGTACTTTTGCGTAAGACTTTAGGTTTAGGAACTTCATCCCTTGTGAAGTCACTGGATGCAGCTCTGGTTAGTGGAGGTGGGCCCAGACGAGAGGTGCGGGTATAGCGATCTGAAGGTACTCCTCTTTTTTCATCTCCCATTCCAAGTGTTTCCAACAGAGGTCCTCTAAGCCCACTCATCTTGTTGTCTACAGAGCCACCACGCAGCAGTCGCTGTCTCATCAGCTCCAGTTTAAGAGCATAGTCTTCTTGACTCATCTTGGCTGTTCCTGGGCTGGTGCTCCTCCTTGGTAATTCCATAGACACAGCTTTCTTCAGAACTCTCCGTCCATCCTCGTGGTTTTCTTCTTCAGCTGCTTCCTCGTGTCTAATTTGGAGTAACAGTGCACTGTCAGCTGAACCACCTCGTCTTAGCTCTCCTTTTCGTCGTCCTCCTTCTGCTTTGTCAGACTCCATACTTGAGCCCCTTCTCAGTGGTTTTCTAGACAACTCAGACTTTTGGGGCAACTCAGAAGGAGTTTCTTCATCTGAGGAATCCTTGTCATTGTCTTGTGAAGACCTTCTCCGAAGATGGCCTTTGCTGGTTACTTTAATGGCATCTTTATCCACTTCTTTGGGGTCACATTCCATTGCCTCCTTCGCTGGAGGTGACTCACACCATTTACTTGCTACATTTGGCTTTTCTGTTTCCATCTCAGTGTTCTGAATTTCGTTCAGCGGCATCCTTGATCCAGAGAAGTCCATGTTAAGTGGCATGGGAATAAATGGTAGTTCATCAATGTCTTCATCAGAATCAGAAGATGATGAAGGCAAAGGAGAACCCTCTTTGAGGTTTCTTGGGACTGCGATGGAGATATGACTGGAGGAATCATTCAGCAACTCAGGAATAGATCTCATGACCATTTTTGACTTATAGCTGATTATAGAACGCTGAAAAACAGGAAATATCACATAGCACCTCATTGTTGTTTTATCAAAACTCATGCTGGATGTGGTACAACAGGAAAACATTCCTCACCTGCCATTTTCTGCGAGACACAAAATTCTTTAGGGCCTCCGTACTTATGGCTTTTCCTTTACTAAGAGTCTGCAAGACGAACAGACGACAAGTGTAAAAGTAAGAAATTATGTGCTTAGCGTTGTCATGTGAAACTAATTACATAATTCAGACGATGATGTTTCATGCCACTGGCTGTTTCTTACCTTGAACCATGGGTGTCTGAGACATTCTTGAGTATCTGGTCTCCTAAAAGGAAATGATGGTATTTAGCATCATGAAGTTCTTCTGTTTGATATTTATAATTGAAATTAAAAGAAAAAAAGGATATAAAAACAGGATATAAAGTAGAATACATTAAGGCCAGTCTCAAGTGTTTATGCAATTTTAGTATTTTTTCCCTCTGATTCTTGAACTTTTATGTCCAGTAAACAATGGTACCTTTTTTAAATCTTGAATGTGTATCTCTGCTTTTTAACATGATGGGGATGTAAAGGTGATAAAAGAGCAGCCATATAGACTAAAACACAAACTTGGCTCAACCTGTTTGAAAATAAAATTCAAGGTTGATAATGAGAACAGTTTAAGAGTTCTCAACCTCACTACAATCACAGAATTCAAAAAGAAAAAAATTCAGAGGTCAAAATCACAGATTTTGAATTCTCGTCCTCACATTCTGACACTGTCCGTTTAGGTGTAAACCAGTTCCAAAGCTGGAAGTGGTTCCCAGTTCAGCAGCAGGCAAAAGAGCCACTGCCGAACTGGAAGTTACCAAAACTAACATCATGAAGTACACTTTGATGCTGAGATTCAGCCTTTGAAGTCATTCCTTCATTTTAATTAGTTTTGCATAAATTTCCTGAATAAGGATAATTATTAACAAAATTAGTGTATAAGATGAACTACATGTATAATTTCATTTAGGAAATTACTTAAAACTCTTTTTAAAACATACCTTCATCAGGTAAATAGAACCCATGTGGAAGATGCAGTACCAAAACAAACAATATAGATCCTTGATGTTATGTTCTTCAAGCTAAATAATACAATTCCAAAGCAAAGAAACCACACATCTGTCCCTTCGTGGGTGATGTGATGTGGGTAAAGTGGCCTCTCTGGACAGAAAATGGAAGGCTCTGATTTGACATGAGACGAAGGATAAAACGGGAAGAATGTCGACGTGCTGAACGTCACAACAAATTCCAGGCTACAGCTCTGGTCCTCCATATAAGGACACATTTAAGTTCCATTTAAATGCTCCTTGGAAACAGCGTGGTCCAGACGTTTTCTAAAGTATTTTGTGATAAGTGTCAACAGGCAGTAGCTACTGTACATTAGTCAACACGCTGATAGCTTGTTGGTTAGCATCAGTACTCACAGCCTGTCTGGAACCAGCAGCTTTATGATGAACCCTTTAGCTTCTCGGCAAAGGTTAGCAAACATGCTTTCCTCAAACGCCACGTTGTAGTTCCTGATGTTCAGTACAGAGCTGCGATCATTCTCCCCAGCAAACGGAGAAACTCCCGTCAGACTGATAAAATAAAACAGTCACATTTCATGATGACGACAGGTGGTCATGAACAGCAAACTGTCTAAAAAGAGTTTAATAAGGAAGAGAATAAAACATAAGTTTACTCACCACAGGTAGGCTATAACTCCTACTGGCCTGTGTGGAAAATAAGAATGTTTTTAAAACCATCAAATAAACAATGTGTTTTAAATTTTTGAATATAGTTCCCTTACCATATGTCTGTTGCTTTTGAAATAGGGCTCTGATTGACTATTTCTGGAGCAACAAATTCTGGCGTGCCATATTTACAATACTGAGCCTCGTCAGGCGTGAGCTCCACTGCGTTGCCAAAATCGCAGATTCGAATTTGATCACTGTGGGGGTCTGCCATAAGGATATTATCAGGCTGACAAAACAACAACAGCAACATAAAATGTTGTTAATGTTTTGCTGGGTAAATAGAATTTTCATTTCTAGAAGAGGACCAAAGTGTGTCTACCTTAATGTCCAGGTGTATGATGTTTCTGCTATGGAGGTAGTCCACTCCCTCCAGCAGCTGTCTTATACAAGAACGTACCTGTTAAACACAAAACAACGAACTGGTTAATGAAACAACAGGAAATGTACGGATGTATAATTCAATTCAATTCAATTTATTTATATAGCGCCTATTTACGACAAGTCATCTCTAGGCGCTTATGTATACATTTGTAATTTTAACTGCCAGTGGAATCACAGTTTCTTGGTGTCATGAAGCACATGACTTACATCAGACTCCAACACAGCAGACTTTCTGTTAAATCTGTCAAGCAGCTCCTCATGGCATCTTACAGCTAAATTAAGGGTTTTGTTGTTGTTGTTGTTCATTTATGTTCAGTTTATAGCTCATTCAAATTCAATTTGCACTCATGGATATTTTAAATCATTTTTCTATTTCTCTTTCTTTTTTAACAGATTTCCAGGACTGAAATGCATAACCTGCATCAGGTACTTGGTTTTAACTGCTTATCAAGGATACATCTCTGTGATGATGATGACTGCGTTCTTCTTCTCAAAAGCATCGTGAAAGTAAAGGACTCTTTCATGGTCCAGCCTGGAAAGCAGGTTCATCTCTCTCAGAGCAGACTCCTTCTTCTTGGCCCGGTTGGAGATAAACTTTGCAGCGTACTCCATCATGCTCCCCTTCTGGGTCACACGTTTCACGTAGGAAAACGCACCCCTAGATAAAAAAGAAAAGAAAAAAACCAGAGGGACTAATTACGTCTATTTTGGTTCACATTTCTGGGATAATTAATGGGCTGATCAAAACAGAGACATGCAAACTGGTTCAAGTACACAAATTCCATTGTGGATTTACAATAACTTACTGTACCTTCCAATTTCCTTGTGGATGTCGTAGTAGTCAGTCAGTCTGCGCATCTTCCTGAGAAGAGTCTCTTCATCATCCATCTGCTCCTCGTTCCTTTTAGCTTCAAGTATTAGAATGAAAACACATATTACTAACTTCAGGTGAATTTAAATAACTCAAAATGACGAACTGCTGCTGGTGTTTGTTGTCTAGATCATTTTATGGTTAACTCCTACCTTCATGAACAGTGAGTTCAGCTTTACAGGACACAGATCCTGCCAAGTTGCGAGCAGTACACGTGTACACGCTGGAGTCCTCTGGATGGGCATTTAGGACCACCAAGGAACATTCATTGTCATCATAGACAAAAGTGTAGTGGCTGCTCTCCGACAGAAGGGTATCACCCTGAAAGGAAATGCTGTCATTTCCAACAACTCCCCACAGAAAGGACAGATTTTACTGATAAATACCTTTCAATAGTGAAATATATTTGATTTGTTGTTGACAGCAAACGTTTCACTTCCTTTAACCACTTTTATTGGTATTCAAAAACATCCACTTTTTCGCTTCATTCTTCTTTAACCTTTTTTTTGCCTTTGTGATTATCGTCATTGTCTTTAAAGAACAGGTCTTCCTAAATGACTTAGCAGTCATTGCTTCATGAATGATGATAAACAACTCTGAACCGGATGTCACCAAAAGGGCTCAAATCATGACACTGCCATCATCAAATCTCTAATACCATTATGGTTTTTTGTTTTATTTTTCCTGTTTCATACAGTTTCATACTACTTCTATTCACAAATAATCAGGTCTGTCAAGTCTGCATGTATTTGGGAAATGTTCAGGACTTTTTTCACTGCCATAAAGGATTTGAAATAAAATAAGATCAAGATGTGATAAATGTAGACTTATAGCTTTAATTTAAAATGTTTCACAAAATATTGTGTTTACCATTTAGGAATTTTCAGGTGCTCAGAAGACAAAGTGATTTGGACAAATGGATCTAATTTAAAATATAACCATGATTTTTAGCACTTGGTTTAAACTCGTTTGCAGTCAGCGACTGCCTGAACTTTCTTCGCTGCTGTGCCAGGCCTTCACTGCAGCCATCTTCAGATGCCGTTTGCTTGTGGGCCTTTCGTCTTTAGTAGCTGAAAAGCGTGTTCTTTCTGGTTGAGTGTTTTATTCATTTGCCTTTCTCAGTATGTTTAGGATTATTATCCGTCGTTGGCTGCATGTGAACAGAGGAGAGTCTGCAAACCTCAGAATTCAACCAAACTAAACTAAGATTACTTGTTTTCTGTAACAACGGTTCTTGTCCATCTTTTACTGTGGGAAAGCTCAACCTTGACAGAAATTTTAGACTTTGAGAGAGAGAACGTTCTTACATGTGGCACCATTTAGGGAAAAAACAGGCTTTCTAGTGGTTAAAAATTAATTGCATTTTGAAGTTGTTCAGCTCATCATTCTTTATGAAGATTATACCAAACCACCCCCAAGGTTTTCTGAATCTCTGTTGTATATTTATTTTGTTTTTTCACTTCAATGATGGCCTTTACTTGCACTGAGATCTTGCTGGACTTCATACTGGTAGCTCCAGTCAAAGAGCTGCCAAACACCAACTAAATAACTGGGATCAGCTCCAGATCTTTCATCTGCTGCATTTATCTTGAAGTAATGTGGGAATGGACCGCTCGTGGGCAGTTAACTTATTTTCAATTCAAATACTTGTGAGTCCTTGAAAATTACCAAAAATGTCTGTAATTTTGAAATGGTAAACACCATATTTTTGTGAAAACATCTTAAATTACAGATGAGTCTACACTTTATCCTGACTGTTTTATTTTAAATCCAATGTAGTGGCATTGCAAAAGTAAAATCATAAGAACTCATTGTTCACATACCTCTGAACATTTGTTTACTGGGTAGAATAATAAAATAATAAATCTGTAGCTATGCAGGATACCAACCTTGAACCAGAGAATGTCAGGGACTGGTTTGCCCTCCACAACCACAGCAAAGCGAGGGGTTTCCCCTGAACAAACATCCAAGTCTTCCATAATAGTCTCAAATGTTGGTGGAGCTACGGACAGAAAAGCAAATGCAAAAAAAGTTGCATTACCTTTAACAGGCTGAATGGAAGATGTAACTCAACAGTCACACAGACAGATCTTCCTCTCACCTGCCATCTCCACATTAAAGGTGCAACTTTCACTTCCATACTCATTGGAGGCAATAAATGTCATCTCTCCAACATCAGTGCTCTTCACTTTCAGTAGCTTCAGTGTGTGCTGGTCATCATCTGGCATCGTCATCTCATAGAGGCCTGGTCTGCTGGACAGGGTCACTCCTTTCCTGAGGACAAGTGTGTTTTAAACTCACATCAACAGGCTTAGAGCTTTGGAGGGCAGAAGTTAGAGACTGGTCATGTTTGCCACTTTCAGAGAGTGAGTCAGAGCATTATAAAAAGCTTTTCAGCTGCTCTGGAATCTCTGATAATCACTTGGAAGACAACAACTGCCTTTTAGCATTATCATTCTGTATTTCTGTCTGTCTGTCAAAGGCTATGACCATCCTGTCTCACAGCTGAAGTGGACAGTGTTTTATTTCAGATCAGATTTCTAAACTAATTAACTACCATGTGATGACAGCATGGATGTCGAAACTAAAAATACAACTCCATTGTTACACTGGATCCGTTTTCTTCAGTGCATAAAGGCTTTCAATATTTATAGGCTAATGGCTGAAAAACACATTACTTCAGGATTTCTGTTATTTTTCAAAGCTAAAGGACATTTTGAGAAATTCAACATCAGAGACACAGATACCTCTTCCAGGTAACTGCAGCGTTGACATGATTGAGGGTGATGGGGATTGTGACCGACTGGTTTTCAATCACATACACAATTTCCGGTTTATCAGTAATCACAGGAGCTTCTTGTAGGTAGGGACCTTAAGAAGAAGAAAAAGGAGAAAAAAAGTGTCAGACAAGTCATATTTAATAAACCTACAAATTCACACTGGTGGATAAGGGGATATTCTAAAATCTGGAGAATACCTCTGTCCAGGAGCTGCACCGGGTCGGTGGCAGGTGATGGCTTGCTGAAGGCCTTGGAGGTGATGGTCAAGACTCTGAAAGCATAGCGCACACCTTTGGAGAGGGTCGTGATGGTGTAGGTGGTCTCTTTCAGGCCAGAGGCTATGATGATCCACTGGATGGAGCCGAGGGCTTGCTGCTGGATGGCATACAACAGGGAGCTGGGATCTGGAAGAAGATTTGTTTCAGTCCAAAGTGCATCAATGCAACACTCACAATACCTGTCAGTCAGATCATGCTATAATGAAGACCTGTGTTTCATCGTCTAGGCTCTGACCTCATCACTCCCCACAGATAATATCTGCATTGAGATATTGGAAGTGATGAGCATAAAGTCAATCCCGCTCCCTTGAACAGACCAAGGAACTTGTGGATTTAATTAGAACGATCTTTGTAGAGGGCTCTATATGGTCACTGCTGCTTGAGAAGTCTTCCTGAACTCCCTCACAGGCCTCCCCACTTTTCTTTCCATCCACAACATTCCAGTTTTGCAACCCTCAACTCAGGAGTTGAAGTATGCATCTTTAAACTATCATGTTGTTCATCAGTTTATCTGTTCTTCATAACAATTTCATCTTCACCAGGTCACTGCGGGGGTTGGGGACCAAGTCTCTGATTAAATTTTTCTTAAATTCCAACCATAACTCTGTCATTTAATTTAGAGACTGATTGAAAATATATAATCCAGTATCCTGTTCAGATTTATAGGGATCAGAATGAAACTTTGAAAGCTTCCAGATTTTTAACCTCATCCATCTTGACATCTTGCTGCAGTCTCCATTCCTCTGCCGTGCGTTGCAGAGATGTAACACTGATTTCAAAAGATTCACAGCTCACAGTGGAGAACATCAGCCTCTCGACGTGACTCCACCTTAAACTGGCCACTAAGAGGACAACTGTGAAGACGTGTCCTTTATCTCTGTGATGTTTTGATCAAAGAACGTCACACTTTTTAACCAGGTCCTACTGTAAAAAAAGGTGCAGATTTTTGTAGAAGAATCTTTTTTTATACTTTAAAATAGTTTCATGTTTTTTTATTGCTATTTTTTATTTATTGTGATTTTAGAAATCTCACTGTGACGTGTATCTATTTCTCCATGTACATCCCATCTGTTTCGACTGCAGTTTTATCATATTCCACCGGTGTATTTTTCAGAATTCTTCCATGTTAAAAGTGATATTTGGTCCAGTTTAGTTAGCTTTTCTGGTCTCATGTAGAAAAACAAAAATGTTAAAAGTGTTTCAAATATCAGACTGATCTAAGAAAAAATAAAACTGACAGTGCATTATGTTAGATGTTATAACCACTATTAAACTTATTATAAGTATAATTTACTTTTTTGCTATCCTCCCATGCGTTTACGTACCAATTGAAGGGTCCAACCTTCTCGGCTTCTTCCAGGTTAAAGTGATGGTTTTTCCAGTGATGGACTCAATCACTGGGATGCCATCAGGAGGGTCAGGAAGGATGTCTGAGAATGATAACTGGATTCAGTTCAAAGGCGACTCAGACATAGCACCGCTTGGAGCAGTAGCTGAGAATGTATCGATCTGCTGTTCTGACCAAATTTATTCAACAGAAATCTAATGTTCCTCAAGGTAAAAAAAAAAGCACCTGTTACATAAAGATGAGAATAGCAAGTGGCTTTTCCCACTTTGTTTGAGATCACGCTTTTGTAGACACCACCATGAGCATGGCACACGGCGCGGATGACCAGGCTATGGACATCACGAACTGCAGAGGGACAACAAGAGAGGACGAAAAGGGCATTAAAAAGAAAAATCTCAGGCAGCAGCATTTTTCTGCTCTGGAAAAAAGAAAAAGAAGGCATAAAAAACTGAAACTTTCATCAAAGAGGACAGATGTCAGACAGACCACACTAAGGTAACTGTTCCTGCGAGCTATACGCTCCACAGAAAGGTGGCTAATGCTTCAAGACGACAGCTAAAAGGCATGTTGAGAGTTTGCATGTCCAAACATGTGGAAGAAGGTACCTTGGTCATATGAAACTAGAAGCAAACTTTTTCCTTTAACTTTGGTCCTGTGGGTGTTTAAAGTGCTCTATAAATAAAACTGGTATGGAACGGTATCTCGTTGCATTTCCTGTTCTTCTGAAGTGGGTAATGCAAAGCTCTAAAACTGATCTCAAGTAAGGCACACCCCACAGAAGAGAAGAGGGAACATCTGAGTTAAGATGCTAACAAGCCCAACTTGAGGAGCCAAAGCACTTTGATCTTGAGGAACAGGCAGACGTCCCAGCAGTTAAATATTCCTAACTTTATAGTGACATATCCAGGAAGCTTTCAGCTGTATTTGTTGAGAATTGAGACTCCTTCAAAATATTTTCTCTGTTTAAGTGAATACTTGTACACAAACTTCCCTTCACGCTCTCACTCTTTACAATTGTTTACATGTTTTACAAACTGATCCACTATATGATATTCCAAAACACACCCATTAAAAAAACAGGGTGAAGTTCAGCATAGGAAACTAGACCAAGGAGGTGGATCCTTTTACACCCGGAACTGTTTCAATAGGAAGCAGCTGTCGTGGACTCTGACATCAGATGTTGGTGCTGCAGCCGTTTCAGTGTTTTGGCAGCTCTAATGTCAGCAGAATGTTGGTCCATTTGCAGACTTACACTGTGTCATCTTTCTGTCCTCAGTGCTTTCGATCCTTTTCCCGTTATGGAACCAGGTGATGGTTGGGTATGGTAAACCAGCCACTTTGCATTTGAGCACAGCTTCTTTTCCCTCGACCACATCCAGGTCATACAGGGGCTTGATGAAGTCAGGCATGGTGAAGCGCTCCACCTCATTCTCTGGGACCTCGGGCTCTTCTGGGATGGATGGCATCTTCTCCAGTTTAGCCCTTGAAGGAAGGAGAGGCAGTGCAGGTTAATGAAGACTGGCATTTTAGTGGATTTTCTAATCAGAAATATTTAAAAAAAAAATACCGGGAAAGCAACATAACAGTGATGAAACTGCATCTACTCACATCTGAGAAGAAATGGCTGGTCGCGGTTCCTGTATGTAGAGTTCAGCAGAGCTCTCTGCTTCACCGTGAGGGTTACGAGCTGTGATAGTGTACAAACCCTCATCCTGGCTGGTCACGTGGGAAATGATCAGAGAATGACGGCCGCTCTCCTGAACCATACGAACGTCTTCACTTTCTATCAGTTGCTGGTCTGAAAAAACAGTGCAGCAGATAATCGTATCACAAATCCAAATACAGAAATAATGCAATTGTGCTGAAGTGTTCTGAATGTATATCAAAATGGTGATATAAAATTTGATCCTACCAAAGTGACACCAGATGACCTTAGGATGAGGCGTCCCACTGACTTTGCAGTCAAACCGAGCATTACGCCCCTCAATCACTTCCAAAACATCCAACTTGCGAGTAAAAAGAGGTCCCAAGGAGGGAATAACTTTGAGTTTACCACATGATGTCACTTCCTCTGAAAGCAAAAACAACATTTGTGAAAAACTGATTGGAAGGAGAGCAAATAAAATCTTTTCTGGGATGTACCTTTAGCTGTGCTGAGCTTGCACATATATGTGCCGCTGTCATCCTCATGTACAGAATTGAGCAGCAGCCTGCACTTCCTTCCGTCAAAGTGCATCTTGCAGTTAAGCAACGCTGGCTGGATCAGTTTCCCGTCTGCAAGCCAGTCCACATCGGTGTCCTTTGGGCCAACGACATGACACTCGAACAGAACCGTCTCTCCAGCTTTGGCCGTGATATCTCTCACCGGCCGGATGACAGCGAGGCCTGGCTCAATGGGTGCAGCTGGGTATAAATAAAGGACATTTTCTGAAGAGTGCTGGTAAGTGATACCTCCACACTTGTGTTGTGAAATACTTACAGGCAACGTCAATGCTTTCATTTACTTGGTAATGTCAGTAATTTAGTCAGTGTACTAGAATGCTACTACAGTCTCGTTAAAAATGTATAAACAGCACTCATGGAAACATGTAGTACTCTTTGAGAAAGTGTCTGTACATAAGATTAAAAATACAAAACAACTGACGTATAGTACAGTTACATGAAAAAGAAAGTATACCCACGCAATTCATTCATAAGGTTTTTGATATCAGGATATTAAAAAGGTCATCAGTGAATAAAATGGACGACAACACAAGGGATTTTTCACTGCATCATCATTTTTTAACAAAAACTGAGCGAAAATTCAGATACAGTGTTTTAAAAAATGAAATACACTCTTAATGCTTCCAGTGGAATAAAGAAGCTACATAGCAGCCAGTCATTAACTGATCGTCAGCAAGCTCGATCACCCCTATAAAAACAAAAGTTTGGACAGTTTCCTGTTCTGGAGCATTCAGGTGTGTGTAAACAAAATGCCAATGTGGAAAGATATCAACAATAGACTTAGAGAAGCAACTGTTGCAACTCTTAAGCCTAGATTCTACTTCTCCGACTCTGTTGATACGCAGACATGCAGAGCCCTCTCTGACATTGCTGACCCCCCATGGTCTTCAACCATATATATGTTCTGGGATAGTAGGCTGGTCTCCGGAAAAACACTTTGCCACCTACTGTCCTGGTGGTGAATTGCTTTGCAACACTCTCCAAGCAACGGAGAAGTCTGAAAGGTTCACGTGACTGTCAATACAACTGTGTCTCTACGGAGTGACAGAGTATAATGAGACCTTTACACATCGATGTAGTAACCCCTGGCTCACACCACAGACTGTACAAGAAGACCTGGACAAATGCCTGTGACATCATCCTCAGGTTTTCTGTAGAGTGCTTTTGAAGCCTCTCCATTGGCATGTCAAGGGTCCCACTGTAGCACACCAGCAAAAACAAAAGAATGACTGAAAGAGGGAACAAACAAGATGTTGCAATGCTTTTCAGACCTGAACTTGACTGAAATGTTGTTATGGGACCATTCCTGAAGATCCAAAAACCTCAATGAACCAATGAAATGTTACAAACAAGAATGGTTCAAAATTCCCCCACAGCACATGGCATCGTCCAGAAAACAATTACATCAAGTGACTGATACTAAATGAGGTTCCAGTGGCTACTAAATCATGGGGCAGCATAACTGATTCGTTTTGTAGTGACGGAAGGGAAAATAAGAGAAAGAAAGTGGCTGAGCAACATACCTCCACACCTACATGGAAACCTACTGTCTGCTTGAAAATACAGGAGTCAGAGATCATTTGAACCTAATAAATTGTACGTCATGGATCTCTTAAACAGATAATCATCCTCAACAAACCAAAAAAACGCTCAAAAGAATGGTTTGGTCCAGAGGGAAGGAATATTCCATTCCACTCTTCTTAAATGTTGTGGACAGAAACTGGCAGTACATTAAAGAAAACATCAGAATGGACTGGATCTAAAAAAACTCTATACCTCTATATGCTATAGAAACAGAAAGTGTGCTTTTAATCCTCCACAGAAAGAGCATTTCACATATTGTTATTTTCTTATTGGTTCTTTTCTTTTCAATGTTTACAAGACCAGATTTTTTCTTAGAGGGAATAATGCTGTTGTTTACTCAAGTATGCCACGAAAAAGCCAATCTCCACTGAATGTTCTTATTTTCCTCATGACTGCTCTCAAGCAATATCAACAGAATTTTTATTCACTAAAGAGAGAAATATGGATTTGTGCTTTCTTTAAACAAACAAGAGGCAGATTTATTACAAATACCTGCTCAATAAGCAGCATACCTTTCACGTCTAGTCTTGCTTCACACTGCTTTGTCCCATACTCATTAATGATCCTGCACGTGTAAACTCCAGAGTCGGACTTCACCGCCGACTTGATGGTCATTTCAAAGGTGCCGTCTGCCATCTCACGTACAACATGACGTGGGTCTGTTTTCACGGTTACTCTGTCCCTTAGCCTACAAAAGAAGCACATTAAGACAAGAAATTATTCACACATCATATCACTTAGAGCTTTTTAATGTATGCAATTAGAGGTGACCGAGCACACATTCTTCCTGTTACAAGCTCTCTTCTGACAGGGATAATGTGTGGTATACATTTGTTCAGTACTTTATTTCGGCCATTATCTCTTAGTGTGGTGACTAACTCTTCAAACAGAACCTGCCTACACGATTAAGCCTGTGATTGTCTTCAGTTTTTAAGGCTGTTCTTGTCAGGTTAGTCAGTAAATCATCTTTAAGGCTATGTCATACACAAATCCATCTAATCTTCCTGACTGATTTTTTTTTATATGGATATTATGTCTTGCAAATTATTATTTCTGATCTGTATGTTCTTGCTGTGAAGGAAGCACTAGCTCTTGGAAGGACATGCTGTGTACACCTTTACTTCAGCATCCATCCATGGACCGCCATTGTCCCATCAGCTGTCATCAGTCAAAACAACAACTACAATGGATGTGGTTACTTTTTGTGTCAAATTGCAAATTATACAAAAAATTAAGAATAAGAATCCTATTTGAGCAAACAGACAACTCATACCAGTGGTTGATCTGGGATTTTTCTAGGTAAGGTGCCATCACAGTGTAAAACTATTTGTCCAACATCCTTACACACAACCCCCGTCTTCTTGGCAAGGTTTAAATACATTTCAGCAGTCACACCGTGTTCAGATACTGTACGGGCCCGCTTCCCATGGTTCTGACTGAATCTTATTGAAATTTCATTTTAAGCCACCTTTGTGTTGTTTGGGTTTGAATCAGCTTTAGAAACATCTAATTTCCTGTGGTTTTTGGCTGTTCAAACGGTCAGCAAATCTATGATGAAAATCAGATTTGTGCTGGCATTATTAAAAATCCATACAGACTGTTCAGTGCAGTCTGAATTCATACAGTCTGCACTGAACACAGCATTTG
>JBAMYA010000014.1:887081-897362 GCA_037176975.1 Arrhamphus sclerolepis
TATATCTATACAGGACTGTGCTCTTCTGGACAGAGATCTCTGATGTTGCTCCCAGTATCTGCTGGAGCCACTCTCCCAGTTTGGAGGTTCCAGCCCTGTGAGCTCTGATCACCACTGGCACTGCTCTCGCCTTTACCTTCCAGATCTTCTCTATCTCCTCTTTCAACTCCTGGTACTTCTGGGGCTTCTCGTGTTCTTTTGTCTTGATGTTATTTTTGCTTGGACTCCTGTCGCTACGTCTATCACCACTGCCTGTTTTTGGAGCTGTTATATATATTTCATATATATTTATATGTATGTCGTTGTGTGTGTGTGTATGTGTGTGTATTTATATACACACACACACACACATACACATGTTTGTTTGTTTTTAATTAATGATAAAGCCCTAATAAACTACTTGCCTCAAATAGCAGAAAATGTTCAACTATTAGTAAACATGATTAATCCAGCACCTTCACGATGAAGGCCCATTTCAAAAGAACAGAGAGATCACGCTGAGCAGAGATGTTTCAGATGATGGGAGGAACATAACATGTGACAGACATTTTTATACTTGCGTATTCAGATGTTTAAAATTTGGCCGATTCTCTGATGAGCAGAGAGAGGGGTAAGTCATTCAGGGCTTTGGCTAAAATTAGCAGTGATGTCTTGCTGTGTAACAGGAGAAATGCTGGCCTGCTAGCATCAGAAAAATCTAAGGCCAGGCACATTCCACTATATAAATAACCAGGCAGAGCTGGTGGACAAGGGGGGCGGGACAGAGAGATTTTCAAAGACGGGCAGAGAGAGAAAGAGAGAAAGGATTTGGGCAGGATCATTGAGTGATAGGACAGCTGGAGACGACTCACATGGCGGCGCAGTAGAGAACTAAATCTAATCAAACGTTAGAATGGAGCGTCAAAAGAAGACTTCCACGTATAAAACATCCAGCAGCACACGACGCACTGAACCAGTCACAAGGCTTGTGTGAAATGCTCAGATGTTGCCTCACTGTATTAGACTGGTGGTGTGGTGAAATGAAACTTTGAATGTACTTTTCCATTGTCACATATTTCTAAATATGGAAGTTCCCTTGATGTGAAGCATGAATACATTGAAGTGTTGACACAATGAGAGAACTGAAACTGAAAGCAATATCTATCATGTAATCTAATGTATGATGATGCATGATATGGATCTATTAAAGCTTTTGGAAGTAGTTTTGCACAAGCATATTTCCTATTATCTTTGCCTGAACTCCGTGTTTAACCAAGTGTGTTTAGCCAATGAGATAAGTAACAAATACATTTAAATACCATATGGCTTTTTGATGCTAGGAATTACTCGTCATCATGTTGTGCAAGCTGCAGACACCACCTCTTCATTTTTGTCCAAGCTTTGCAAAAAGCATCTTGCTGCCAGATCACGAGAAGGTACAGATATCAACCACTGTTCCCTTTGCTTCACAATATCATCTTACATTTGACACCAACATCCCTGATGCTAAACTGTCTGAGTCTTGATATCTCTGTGCACGCAAATGCATGCCACATATCTGCAACAGCGGGGAAAGGTGGGTTCATAATTGAAGAGGGAATTTCCACCACACACTCAGGCAGAGCACTGCAGAACAATGACATACTGCCTGAGCTGATGTATAAAATGAACACGCTCTAGAGAGAGCAGGTAGTGTCATTTCTCAAACTGGCTCTTGTGGTCAAAGTATTCAGATGGGCTGAATTTAGATCAGGAATAGAGATAAAACATAGCATAATATGAGTTTCTGATGATCAGAGTGTATGCTGCACTGGCCTTCTGGGCATCCTCGGGTAGACATTCAACATGTTCTCAAGGAACCTTGAGCCCTAGATCTCAAAATGATGCAAAATTCAAATACTTGAATATCTGCCTGTGTGTATCCATTATGACTATATTTTTGTTACTTGTCTCAATATAATATTACAGTGTCACAAAATGATTGGATTAAACTGATTAAAAGATAACAGTGAAGTGACAAAAAACAATTCCACATATATAAAGAGGCATATGATATGACAGATTTAGAATGTCATGTGCTTCATAAACATATGACCACATGTCTAAAATGTAGTAGTTTCACAAGAGGCAGTGTCAGATGGTACACCATATTGATGGGATTCTGTTGGATTCAGTCCACATGGGATTACAGGATTCCACCATCCACTCATGTGAAGACGCAGAAACAATATCTACCATGTATGTTATGACGTCTAAACCATGCATCAAAGAAGGAAACTAAATGAAGTGGTGAATGTTGTGTTGAAGGACATCGATAGAGTGGTGTCACGCCAAGGATTCTTTTCATCAATGTTAAATGTGTACATTGTCATGTATTGAGTACATACATATCACACATAAGTCACCATGTGGTGGGAATCTCTAGAAATGCTTCCTGATGAACACATCATCAAGTAGCTACATCTTTAGTGGTCACATCACAACGTAACAACACGTAAACAGTAGTTCTGTGTGTACACAACTGAAATCTGTCAGGAAAAAATAAATCATTAATTGCTTTTATTTTTTTCTTATTTAATTGCTATGTTTTTCACTCTGAATCAACATGTGCTGTTATGAGATGGTGTTAGATATTACCTTCACCCAGATCCAAGACAGCCAGCACAGCGCTGGTCCGAGCTTCTCCCAAGTGATTATTGGCAATGCAGGTGTAGAGACCAGCATCACTGGGTTTGCAATCCCTAATCCAGAGCCCTCCATACTCTTGGTTCTCCATGTTGAGGAGTTCATCATTGTGGTACCAGTACAGGGAGGGCTGAGGGTCTCCGGCAACAGTAACTTTGAGACGGATGTCACAGCCTGTCCCAACAGCGGCATTCCTCATTTTGCGAATAAAAACAGGTGGACTGGGAGTGGGATGACTGGGCCCATGCTGTTCTGGCACAATTTGCTCTGGGCTTGCTTTGGACCGTTTTGGGGGTATGATGGGACTTGGGGGTGCCACTGCTTCATCTGCCCCTTTTTTAAGGGTCATTTGCACATCAGCTTTTCTCATGTTTGAACTATCTTGGTAGACCCTCCAGTGAGTTGCTTATCTACCTGGTCTGTGTCCTGCAACACAATTCATCAATTCAACAATACTTTATAAGTTCCCAAAGGGAAAATAATTGACTAATTAATTAAACACTAAACTTGGCCTCTTATAGTATTTCTAAAGAAAATATCCAATTAGGGTATTAGTCTATGAGCAGGCCTTACAGATAAATTACAGTTAAACTGGTTCTCGCATTTTATGAACATCAAAGAATCCATCTATTTCTTGTACTGGAAAAAAAAAAATCTTAGAGGTATACTTGCAAATCTTAACTTTCTAACCTGTTGCTCTCTGACCTCAGTTGTCTGAAGAAGAAAAAAGAAATAGTTTATGACCAGGTAATCAAGCAGATAGACATAGCGACCACTCTCCTGCACAGTGGTATTTTTAGGGCAAGACCCACCAGATCATGTTGCATTAACAGCAGCTCTCTTGACTTGTCTCATGGAAGTGGCAACCCAGCTTCTCCAAATCCTTTTCCTGACTTTCTCTGGCTCTTTTTCTTTAACCTTTTCCCAAGAGTGCTGAACTTTGCAAATCAAATTGCACAAGATGAAGTGAGTTTCCTTTTAATTTCCAGTCTCCTTGAGATGTGTTCTTCCTTGGCTTCCGGTTGAATCCAAGCGTCAAGTCCTACCCGGCAAGTTGCACAGTGACATCCCCCCCCCCATTTCCTTGTTCCAGTTAAATCACCCCACTCATGATCTCCCCCTACCTCTGCCGGTCAGTCTGGAGGGAGAAATCAAAGCCCAGCAAGTCTTACACTGACAGCTGTATGGTCTGTCTGTCCACTCACTGCTGTGTTCCCACCCACTCGTCATTTTTAGCCAACCCGAGGTCAGTAGAACATGGTGCAACACTTGGCACACGGGAGGGGGTAGCTGGTTCAGGACAGATATCTAATTTGCAAGTCATATGTAGAGGCTGACGCTGGCCTAACTTTTCTCAAGGTGTTCAAATATCACAAGAAAGAAAACTGCTCTCCAAACCATGATTTGCCAACAAGACACAAGAGGAATAACATGATAAAATGATGCACAACAACAGGCAAAACAAGAGTTCTTTGCTTGAAAATGAACAGAATGATGATCTTTTCAGAAGACGAACAAAGAAAGTTTGCTGTTCTGTCTTTGTTGTGTCTCATTGAATGTTGAACATAATCTGCAGCTTACTTCACAGGATTTCCTTCCTTGCAGCAGGTTACGCCATGTGTTGCTGTTTCACTGATTCTAGCTTGAATGGGGAGTCGCCAGACGGATTCAGCTATTGAGCATATTAAAAGTCTGTAGGTCATCAGTAATGGCTTGGTCAGTGAGCACATTTGATTGATCTTTCAGTTGTTCATACATAACAGATGTATGGTCCTCCACATCCTCCAATCTCATGCCAATTTTTCTTCCAATTAGTTGGCGAGTTTGACGACTGGCAAACTGAGTGACAAATTGTTATGTGATACTGGTATTAGCTCTGGAAAGTTAAATCTGAAGAAATCACATGACTTCTAAAAACATTACCATCATTTTAATAGATGAAATGAAAATGGAGCTATATGGTGAAAAACAAATATACCATATACCATTTACCAAACACAGTAGTGGAGATGTGATGACTTGGACTTCTTTAGCTGCTTCAGGACTTGGCACCTTAGAGTCCCTGAGTTACACATTTACTCTTCTGCATACCAAAGCATTCCAAAGTCAAATGTGAGGCCTACTGTCTAACATTAGCCTGAGGCCAGGCTTTAGATTAAGCTTAAGGTTAGCCCAAACTTGGTGATGGTGAAAAACAGACACATGATTGCCAGCACCACAGAAAAGCTACAACAGAATGGCTTAAAAATGAAAACAATCAAGTGGTTACAATTTCAAAGTCCAGACCTGAACCCAGGTGTAATACTGTGACCGAGTCTTAAGAATAGTGAAACAGGCCAAGATTAATCTGCAATGATGTAAAATAATTACATGGTACGAAAAACACATCTTAAATTTGTTAGAGCTAAAGATGGCTCTACAAGTGAGCTTAGTTTTTCAAAAACTTGACATTTGAGATTGTTTTTTTCTTAAATGCACAACGGAGAGTTATATGTCTACATGAAGATGCCTGTATCTAATTGAAGACCTCATAAGAACCTGATCTTTTTTCTTTCCTTAACTCTAACCATATTGCCCTGATCTTTAAAACCTTGGATTTGAAAGTGGCCATACTTTCTTTTTAACTTGTCTGTACAAGTACGATGATCTCCCAGAGAGAAAGTGAGAAGCAACATCACATTTTCTCTGATACCACAGCCTCCTAACACGGTGCTGCCTTTGAATGATCAAATACCAAGGATGTTTCTTCAGATTTGTTGCTAGCTGATGTTTTGGGGAAACCAAGTGCACCAATGCCTTTTACAGAAAAAGAACTACGGTCTCCGTAACCCTGAATGGGAATAAGTGGGTATAGATATTGGATGGATGGATGGATGGATGGATGGATGGGTAGATGGATGGATGGATGGATAGATGGATGGATGGATGGATGGGTGGATGGATGGGTGGATGGATGGATGGGTGGGTGGATGGATGGGTGGATGGATGGATGGATGGATGGATGGGTGGGTGGATGGGTAGGTGGATGGGTGGGTGGATGGGTAGATGGATGGGTAGATGGATGGGTAGATGGATGGGTAGATGAATGGGTGGAGTCCTTTTTAGCATTATCAGCGATTAATTTACTTTCACTTTGTGGATAAATTGGAAGCCTGATGTGAAAGCATCTGAAAAGTCACTGACATACTCTTAAGCTATAAAAAATCCATAACTCAAACAGGACCACATTACACCAGTTTTAAAATCGCTGCATTGGCTCCCCGTGTGTTTCAGGATTGATTTTAAGGTTTTTTTATTAGTTTATAAATGTCTTAATGGTATTGGGCCCTCTTATTTATCAGACCGCCTTTTTAAGTATGAGCCCTCGTGGACCCTGAGGTCCTCAGGTACCAGGCTTTTGATTGTTCCTAAAATCAGAACTAAGACCTGTAGTGAGGCCTCGTTTTCATGATCATCGGGGTGCTGAGTGTGTGTGCTTGAGAGAGACAGAGAGAGAGACAGAGAGGATGACTGGGTGTGGGTGGTTTTTTTTTTTTTGACTTCTATTATATCCTTGGGTGTGTGATGGCTTTTAAGCTGTTCTTTTTTTGCTGTTGTTGTTTTAATTATTGTTTTTATTACGTAAAGCACTTTGTGTTGTGTTACTTTTGTCTGAAAAGTGCTTTATAAATAAAGTTTGATTGAGTGATTGAAACAGCACTAAGATAAATTAGACTAGTTCATTCGAGTGGCAGAAACATGTTTTTCCAAACCAGTCAAAAAGACATTTATTTCAAATTGGCACGTACAAAACTGAACATCCTAAAACTCCCTGTACACCCCAATTTTCTGAGAATGAAAATATATTCATAGTTCAGTCCGTAGTGGCTACAAGATAGTCACAAAAGGCCATCCAGGAAATACTGAATGGTTTGAGTGTCAAAACTGGATTTGAATCAATTAATATGCTCAAGATTAAACTGGTTGTGGTGGATAATGTATTCATAGCTCTATTGGCAAGCAGCAGTAAATGTAATGGTTCTGCACCCGATGAGCCATCTGAGTAGAAGCTAACATTAGCCATTTGCTGTGCTTGTAGTGTTAGCTCGTAATAGCTGATTGGTACACTCTAAAAACACAATCATATAATCTCACAATGAAAAATCATTTTAAAAAGTGTACTACTTTAATAAAATCTCTGAAAATCCTTTAAGTGACTTTTTGAGTTGGACATACCAAAATACATGCTTAAAAATATGACAGTTATTTTTTTTCTTATATTTAAATCCATTATTTAAGTTTATTTCACCAAAAGAAATGAGTATTTCACAAACAAATAACATTTTTAAGATATCCATAATAATTCCAGTGAATGCCAGTCAGAATATTTGAGTTTGGAGCAACTATACCAGTTAACTATAATTATTACTCTTTCTAACTCAATAGTCTGCATCTCTAGCAACAGCTCAACAATTTTTTCAACAAACGTTTTTGCACAAGGTGAATGTGCAAACAGTATGAAATGTTGGTGTTTATGCAATAAAATACAAGCATGTCAACAAAGTCTGCAATAAAAAAAGAAGAACAATAAGACAGGGGGTTATAGTCTCAACAACTTGAACAGTTAGTTTTCATTGCTTTTTTCTTTTCAGAATTGAGGATAGATTTGATGTAGACTATTGAACACCCTGAAGAACACAATAAAGTATAATTTTCTACCTGTAAATTTGCATTTATGAATATGAAATTTAGCCATAATAAGAAGGAGATTAATTAAGTAGACACTAGACTCTTTATGCAAATCCTTCACAAGAAGAATAACTGGACAAACAGACCTTCCCTACAGGAGTATTACAGGGAGACAGCAGAGGTGGAATCAGTCCTCTGTTGATGTTTAAAAAGCATGAATACTCCAGAATGGACAGCTCCACTTTGGCGTATACAGCTGTGGCAGGAACTCTTTGTATGTTAAAAGAAGGCTGTCATTGTTAAACAGTTGATCTACTGTTAAGAAACCAGTTTCCCATGCTCATATAGGATGTCCTTGTTATTCCAGAAAAAATCAATGGCACCCATTTTTGACTAAATGTGGAGAGGAGCCAAATAATTTTAAATGTATTGTTCAAAGAATGAAAGTCAAGAAAACTGACTCCACCATTTTAATATGAATTCATGAGAACACTTTTCTTTAAGTAACGTGTCCTGGTCTTCCATATGAAATCAAAACGCATTTAGTCAGTTTCCTTCAGTAATTCATCATCCACGTGCAGAGCCGAGGCTGCGTACGTCAGGCGCCAGACGCCTTCTGCCTTCGTAAGTACAATTCTTCCTCTTACTGATACGTCTCTCGAGAGCCACTGATTGAGTTTCCTTTGTGCTTTTTCTATGATTGGACTAAAGTTAATAATACATCTTGTATGTTGGTCTTTTGAAATTAAAAAAATTAAAATACCTGAATATCACACCTCAGTTTTCATAAGTCTTTTGGTTAAAATGGTAGCAAAAATTTTATAATCATTATTTAGAAAAGCAATTGGGTACCATTTATCTAAAAAAGATGTTTCTTTGCCAGAATTTGAAATCACAGTCGTTAGACCTTGAGTCAGGGTAGTCGGGAGCTGCTCTTTATCGACACTTTCTAAGAAAACTGCAATTAAAAATGGAGAAAGTTCATCAGCAAATGTTTTATAGAGTTCAGAAGTCAGACCATCTGTTCCTGGAGATTTCTTATTTTTCGTATTCTTGGATGGCATCTGTCACCTCTTGAAGTGTAACTGGTTTGTCACAGAGTTTCATTTCATTTCTATTGAGTTTTAACTGCTAAGGAATTCAAAAAGGTGTCTGCTGCTGCCTGACAGAACTTAGAGCTGTACAGTTCTTGATAAAAGTCACTGCAGTAATGAGATATAATTCTGTAATAACTCCACCTATATTAAGGCAGCATATACAACTCACTTTGGAATGATGCCTCTCGAGGTTAAAAAAATAATGTGAATTTTGTTCCCCGTTGCCAGGCCATCTTGTTCTTGACCTAACAAAGGCTCCCTTGGCTTTGTGCTGATACAGATCATCTAATTCAGTTAGTAAGTCAGAGCTCCAGTCTCACTCTTCTGATAACGTACCCAGGAGATTTATGAAACAAGTGATCGATCCTTGTAACCACATTTACTTCATGTGCTCTTTTGAGTTTTTCAGTATCCCAGTTCCCAGTATACCCCATAACGTTTTTCTCTGTTGGCTTTCGACCAGTATGCAACCTGTTCTTGAACTATTTTCTTACCAGAGTCATTTAATAAAGCAGAACTTTTCAGCTTCCAAAAGATTAATAAGTAGTGCAGAGTTTAGAGGTGGATAGGTCTATCTTAAAATTATGGCTTTGTGGTCTGTAAGGGGGCGGGGCAAATGTCCACAGAAACAGTTCAACAAAGTGAGTAACTTATGTTACGCAGAGCGCCATCATGTGCCTCCTTTTGCATGCCAGGAGCATGGACTCATGGGACATTTACCCATAGACACATTGTACATATGCAGACGCCGCATTGAGTGCAGAGCCGCATGTCAACGCCGCTGCCATATTGGATGTGCCAAAAAGGAGAGATATGGATGCGCTTCATGGATGAAGCGCGTTAGACGATGACGACTCCTTACAAGTCTAAAAGAAACTGTTCCATACCATTGGTACAGTTGTGTGTTCCTGGTGTCTAGTCACTGTGAGCGTCTTTAAAAAAGAAAAAAGTAAATTTAACATATATATTCTGACAAGTCATAGTCCAGTAAGAATTCAATTAAGTTACAAACATTAAGTAAGCAGATTTGTTTTGTTAAATAATGATCTCATTTTCAGTTTCATCTACCTAACATTTCAATTACATCTGCTCACACACGAACATTTCATTTAATTTCATTTCATTTCAAGTCAAACAGGACATAACATTCAGACAGACAGAACTTCAAAATGAAACAGGAAGTAAAGATGGCAGAAACAGGAAAGGTCAGAGATATTTCATGGTACTCAATTTAGCTATTCAGATCTGCTTAAACATTTTAAAATTACATTTACTTAATTTATAAAGTAAACCTAAATGATTTCACAGCTTTCAAATTTACTCAATATTTTTAGGTGTAAATATGGTTAAACTAATTAAACTGAGTTGAGTGCAGTTGACGTTTTTAGGCGTATAAACCAGTGATAGTATTATTAGCAGAACTGATAGAATTTGTTATGTGAATATAACTCTCTTCATGTTTGTTGAAGTGGAAGCCATTTGCCTGTCAAATGTTCAACTGACTAGTTATATAATTATGATGTCACTCAGCATATTAGCATTAGCGCTTTGAGATGCGTTAGCCTTTGGAGCTTTAGACAAAACTTTTTCCTTCTTCTGTATTTCGATGCAGAAATACCTCTAAGCTGTCTTCTCAGGGTCTATTTTGAAACCAAGTGGGAGAAAAACTTTGCCTTTTTGACCTTTAAATGTTGTCATTTTGCTTTTGCTGTCATGACTTCCATTTTTTGTTTGTTTGTATCCCTATATGAGCTGAAAACTATTGTCATTAAAAAGGGGGGCTGGGGGGGTGGGTGGTGAGGCATTCCTTTCTATATGGTAGAATATCAAGTGACTCAGTGGGAGAACTGTA
>JBAMYA010000014.1:918292-957312 GCA_037176975.1 Arrhamphus sclerolepis
GTGTATGTATATATATATATATATATATATATATATGCACATACACACACACACATATATTTATATTTATAATATCTATATAGATAGATAGATAGATAGATAGATAGATAGATAGATAGAAGTGTATTCTTCCAGTGACTCAGTTTCTTTAAGAGGGACACTTCACAAAAAAAAAAAAAGTATGCATCATAACTGCAAACTAGATATTAAGAAATGTTGTTAAACTGCTAAAATCTGTAATATGGTAATACCTGTAAAAATTAATTTACTGTCCACTTAAATAAACTGGTGAATATGTTCTGATGGTTTCCGTCAGTCGGTACAGAATGTACCAACTGCAGAAATTTAAGCATTAATATTATTGATATTTTCAACTTTTGGGACATTTTTAACATAGTGACATTGTCCAAAGGTGCACCAGGAAAAGATGAGGGCTTCAAATTAGAGCCAGGCCTCAGTGTTCGTCCACATTCATTCATAAGCATTTACATGGCAAATGACAGGCTGGTTATCATATTTCACAGCTGCTGAATCTTTTTACATATTTACAGCTCATACTCCTCCACTTAAATTACTGACTATCAATAAGACTAATGATAAGCATCAATACTAATGAGCAGTATCAGTAAAAACTTAACAACAGCCATAAATATCACAGACAAAAAAAATATGTTCACATTCTTAATTTCCCTGAAGGAACCTCCCAAAGGGATCAATAAAGTTCAATCTACCTATCTATCTATTTGCTGTAGATATGTTCCCCGCAGTAAAAATTAAAAATACAGACTTAAAAACAAACACTGGGTGTAGATTTTCCCCTTAGCATCCACTCTGAGCCATTTTCTAAAGCAGCTTTTCTGTAATATAGCCCAGTTTATTCAAATTTTAAGTGCAACACCTCCTGCTGCACTGCAACCTCTGCCCCATCCATGCAGCGACTGCGCCAGGACTGCATGAAACTCAAGCAGATGTGCAAATTTCCCTTCATCTGCATGTGTTTTGATCAGAGCACATCCCTCCCTATTGCAGTGCAGAGAGTTTTTCACAGTTCAGCCCTGTGGGACTCGTTGGGCTGCTACCCCACCCCCAAAAACCAGTGTGCATCTGTGGACACAGGAAGGAAGGAGGAAAGGGAGGACAGGAAATGGAATTCTCTTATTTGTCAGTGGACATGATAAACTCTCAGTGTACCTCACACAGCATATAGAAATCCACACACTGGCCAGCACGTAAACTAACACAACTTAAAACGTGACATCATTACATCCAACTATGTCAAGTATGATCAAACTGTGACAAACATAAAATCTCAGCAGAAACTTCGCGCCAATACTGAAACACACCTCTGGGCCTAATACCTGAGAGACTTTGCACAACAAGTTTGGACGTTCTGTCACATTCACACCCCTCCCACATCTGCCGCACCAAAAGAAAACAAGGCATGTTTACTGGCCTTGCGTAATCACACAATACAATAACCAATCCAGGCCCCATGTCACGCTGACGTGTTGGTAGATTGGAGACTGCTGCAATCCAGAGAGGCCACCATCATTCCTTCTGACATAAATGACCACGTTGCACGTCTGAGGAAGCCTTCTCAAGCAACCCATAATTTAGAGGAGAGCAGTTTATCCACTTTGGATGATGATGTGTTACATGTTTGGTGGCATATGCTTTGCAGTTCTCCTAATTAATTCCATCCTGCATGGTAATCATGATAACCTCATGGGTGACTGGGCCTGTTAGAGCCTTGTTACTGCATTTCCTCTTCAACAACCAGATTGCATCACTAAACATTCACAGTTTTTTTGATGCTGAATGATGTAAAGAGGTGAAGAACGCCTTCAGTAATGCCATCAGAGGACTCCAGCACATTTACAGCTCCAGTTTTCACAAGAGATCTGTGGTACAGTTGCATTCAGTGCATATCTGAAGCATTGTTTGATAAGGTCTGTGTGGAGATACCATGAACATTTTTGATAAGTCTGTTTACAATTGGAACAATGTTTACCACTTTCAGAGGTTAAAGGCCATTTCTGTCCATAGTAAAACCAGGAAACCATCATGTTTTCTAAAAAGATGTTTTTTCATGCTGCATTTAAGAGAAACAGAAAGAGAACAGTGGGAACCAAAATGGAGATTGTTTTCCTTCTTCCTGCCATGGATTTAAAAGGGCTCTAAAAGAGGTAGCTTGGTTTCATTTTCTCTTTTTCTTAACATTAACAAAACTCTTAAGAAAATGCCCGATGACAGCAGGGATGGGCTCCAACGAGCCCTCAACCCTGCACACACAGACTAGCTGCACTTTTTCTTTGCAATTAAAGCTGAACTGGTATTTAACTGGAGGAATCTGCAGTTACAAACTTGCTTTTGCCTCGAGAAATGAAACAGATGAGAAAGAAGAACCCGTTAAACCTGAAAGTAGGCGGGGCAGGGGAGCAAAGGTAATACTTACTCATCTACATGCATACTCTTGGCAAACTTCAGTGTCATCTCTTACTGAACACCCTCTCTCTCACACACACACACACACACACACACACACACACACACACACATATACAGAAATATTTGCCTGAAAACCCAAATGATGATATGAGAAATGAACCCCAAAGGAAAAGTAAAAATGATAACAAAGCAGGAACGCATGCTGTAAACAAACTTCATTGTTCATTTAAAAAGCCCGAGGTGGGGGCACGGCCATTTTCTGCTCTATTATCACTGAGACTGGTTTTACACTTCTTACATCCGACAACGCTTCTCTATAAATCCTTTCCATTTAAACTGCATGAGCCTCCTTTGCACTTTGAGGAAGACGTACACAACTGTTCTTTTTCTGTAAAGTTCAGCTTCGTTTATGTGATTCAAGGAGCAACGGTGTTAAATTATCTGTGCAAAACAAGACTTGTTAAGAACATGTCAGCTTTATAAATCGTGACAACAGCTGCATAAGCTCCACTAACTACTTCATTAAAGTAGGCTACCTTTTCACTTGATTAAACATCAGGATGGGTTTAGTGACACGCTAGCCTAGAGGCCCAGCACTTCTGAACCCACTCAAGCTAGCACAGCTTTCTGCTACAACTTTGGTGTGAAGAAGGACACAGACTGCAGAGCTCAGCAGCATGCTCCAACCTGCAGAGATGGATTTGATTCAGCAGCAAACACACACAATAGAGCTTCAGTTACCCCCTAATATCCAATTACCCATGAATATATTTTATTTGGAAAGAATATTAAGAAAAAAAGAAAAGCTCATTCTGTCTTGTTGGCTTCCAGGAACTCCTCTCAGTGATTGCGTAATACTCTGCTATAATTTGTAACATTGAAGAAAATCCACTGGCTGAAATGTGTTAAAAGGATCCTTGTTTTTTTTTATTATTTTCAGTGTCGAATGCTGTTTGTTAGGTTACAGAGGTTCAGCAGAGTACAATAAATGTAAAACTGCTAAGCTAAAGGGCTTAACATAACCATTTAAGCTTGTAGTCTTCCCAAAGTGTGTGGTTTCAATACGACCGCTTTAATGGTTTTATTGGGGAAGCTCCAATCGCCATACATGTTCAAAGAGTGCCTTTATGAAGACATGCCCCAACAACACTGACTGTCCTCCTTTTCATTTTATTAGTTCTTGCCTTTTTTTCTGAAGTCACGTTTAATATTGAGTTTCTTTGAGATCACCACTGTGATTCCACAAGATCTGTGGAAGGTTTTAATATTATAAACCAGAAACTGTCCCTACATCTGCTGCTATTTTTGATTGCTTAAGACTTGAAAATCAACCAGCTTTAAGTTCCTTCCTCATGCTTTGAAGGGAAAAGCGAGGTGGGGGAATTAGTACAGGTTGGACCTTTAATTTGCATGCATGACAAAGGAGCTCTCCAACCGGAGAAAGCTGAACACTGCTTATTATCAGACTGCTATTTAACATTTCCAACCCCAGCTGAGCCAGGCAGTAAAGGTGAGAAGCTGGGCCGAGGCTGAGTACAGCATTGTTAGTTTGAGGAAAGAAAAAAAAGAAAAAGAAACCACCATCTTCTTCCTGCTGCCAAAAGCTGAGATTAAGTCCCAGCCTTTGGTCAAGTGTCAGTACACAAAAGTTCTGTGACAAGTGGCAGCAAAGCAGACAAAATGACAATGACAAGTTACGCCAAGCACTCAAGTGCTTTGCATACTTCTGCTGCAGTGTGTGTGAGGCAGAATGTGGTGAGATGAAGAAGCTGTGAAAGAGTTGTGCAGCTGGATGAGCGCTCAGTCCTGCAACACAGCTTCAAGACAAACAAAAGGGAGCTGCAGTCGCCGTGTTTACTTTGGCTGCTGACTGTATTTCTTTTTCCCCACAAAGATATTCATTGATAGTGTTTGAGACTTTAGACTGTTGTCGCTCCCCGCTTCCCACCAATTAGGGATCCAAAAATCCTATCACCAATCACCCTCCTTCCACCCCACTGAGAGCTGCTGCACAGCTGTGTCCTGACTTCTGAACACACCATGCAGCAACACTCAGACTGGGACGAACGCGCGCAAAGTGAAAGAACAAATAAAACGCTCAAATTCAATTTGCTACTGTGGCTCACTCATTTGTTGTGATGAAATTTCACTGTGATATAAACAGAGATGAGAATATTATGATCTACTCAAAATTAAATCACTTCTGCCGCAGGAAATTAAATTCTAAATATTCCGCCATTCATGTGGCGTGCTGCGGTGATTCAGATCCAGATAAGTTGTAAGATCTCCAGGGCCGTTTAAACTCTCAGGTAATGAGCCTTTGAAGTAAACCTGCATAACAAATAACAAACAACACACACACACACACACACACACACACACACACACAGACAGGCAGCATATCTGTTTTGCTTAACGAAACAGAAATCACCACATGGCTCTCTCCGCCGTACACGATGGAATCTCAGAGAGCTGGGAATCGTGTGAATCAATGTGTGTGTGTGTGTGTGAATCTAAAATGAGAGGAGAGCTATGTGGAGACAGGAAAAGCACTGGTGCACAAAAACAAACAAACAAGGTCCAAGCAGCAGTAATTAAGCCCTCATTAGTCCTTGTTATGAACAGCAGTGCAACAGAGTGGCAGACATCGCTGTCTTCTCCGCCCGACCGTGGCCAAACCACTGCTGGATCTGGTACGGACCTCCACGCTGTGCAACGGTGCCTGTTTACCCAGAGGCCCTCTGTGTTTCCACCTCAGCTGCCACATATAGGAACACGAGTATTAAGGATCAATTTTGTTGTGTGTGAAAGCGAGGAGAAGGGGTCCCCCTTGGCCAGCAGCTACAGGGCCTGCTATATTGAGTTTGACTGTTGGGAGCGTGGCAAATGCACGTTATCAGTGAGCAGCGTGAACATGTGCTTTCAGGGAGTTCTCAGGGAAACGGGGCAGGTGGCTCAACCAAAGCTGGAGTGAAACAGAGAGAAAAAAAGGGCAGCATGAAGAGTGAAAACTGCCAAGCATTTTAAACACACACCACAATAAAGATTCAAGCCCAGTGCTTGAGGTTGAAAACAGGGAAAGAGACTAAGCTACATCAGCTCTTACCTGCCAGCTCTACAGCTGCATACACCTGACCCAACACATCTGCAAACATTCACCTGGTGAGCTGCATGCACACACATGCTGTGTGCACACGCCCCTGGGGCTCCATTTCACTTAGGTCTACAAGGGTCACGTATGCACTTTTAAATGGAGCTCATAAGCCTGAAAGACACAGTAAGCTTTAGCTATCTAATCCTACTTACTTTAATAGTATCGTAATATAAAAAAGACGACATTTTTGACACACTGGAAGCAAGCCAAACGGTCCTCTACCGCTTTGTGCACAGAAACAAGTGGGTCCCTTCGGGTGCACATAAGAGTCTGAATCAAATCGATCTGTGGTGAGTCACCCACAGGCTTGTACAGGGTAAGGTCTTGGCACCTGCTGAATTTGAACAACAGAGCCTCAGTACCTGGGAAACCAGATAACAACAGCAGTTAAGAACTCTGAGTTGCTCTAGCTGTGTCAACAATGCCCTCCCTTTTCACTACCTGGGCACGCACACACATACAGTCAGATGTTCCCACATACACACCTCCACACATAAAAGAAAAAGCCCTGAACTTATTTGTGCAGGAAGATTTCTACTGCAAACACACCTGAACCATGTTTTATGGTCAAATGGAATAGCACCTATCGAATACAGTACTTTGAGCGTGCACAGCAACCATCTGACACAATAAAATCTGATTGTTACCGGTGTGTCACAAATGTATGGTCTACTTTTACGTGCCGTATAGCAGCATTTCTAGTGTTTTTGGATAGAGAGGGCTAGTTTAAGTGCTTATATTGGTCATAGTTTCCTCTTTCCATTCCTGTGTGCCACTATAAAGTTTAACTCTCACTGTGATACTGCAGTTGACCAGGGAAGTTCATCCCAAACCCATCTGTGCGTCTGAACCATTACCACGGGGTGTAAACAGATCCAGTCAAAGTCAGCGTCTAAGCCCTCTCCTATTATCTTCTGTAGCTCAAATCTCAGACACACCCTTCTTCTCCACACATAGGGAGAGACTCATGCATGTGTGTGTGTACTCTGTTGAGACTTTAAATCGTAACCAAGAGGATTATAATGCACACTTTTGTAGCTTATTCCTGTAAAAGCTATGTGTTATGTTTGTTTGGCGTCCTGTCTGACGGGTCTAAAGTCAGTGAAAATGTAATAAAAGCACCGGTCATCCTCTGCATATCACGTGTCAGCGTCAACTGTCGCACAATAAATTTGTGCACAACCCAAACACACCCTTTTTACAGGCAAATATGAATGCAAATGCACACAGACATGAGTGAGTCGTCATGAAAAGGGTCACATTAAAGGGATAGCCCAGACATCTCTGGCATATTAATCAGGTATATTTCTGAAGAAATCAAACAATGAAAAAACAATACCGCAGCATTTGATGAATCCAACACTGAGTGTTAGACCTGCACGTTGTTCGAGACCGTTTCAAAAGCCCACATCACACAACGGCTATCAGTGTTTTACTTAGCGTGTTAAATCCAAACCCACAACCTCCACAGCTACATGAATAACTGCATTCATGTGCTGACGTCCCATTCATATACCAGCACAAGTTTGTGCCAAAACACGAAGGTTTTTGTTAAAAAATTGAAAACACCATCCTAGCATTTTTGTGCAGGCAACCAAAATACAACCTAACTCTAAACAATATTGTTAAACAATAACGAAAGATTACAGGTTTATAGCAAGCACATTTAAAGCAGCACAAAGGAACATTTGCAACTTTTAGCTTAGATAGCTTAAAAGGAGCTATGTCTAAGTTTTTTTCATGATACTGCCCTTATTTTCTTGAGTATCTTAAGTGTGGTTTATGCTTCCACGTTGAACCAACAATGTATATGCCAAAGCGGGGAACCCTACATCGTAACCTAGAAACGTAAGTACCTGTCATTATGGACTGGAACAAATATGACCAGTCAGCTTGGTGTTTCCATCAAAGTACTTCTACTACTACCTTTTCTTCATTGTTTTAAATCCAGTTAGAACAACAAATTGTTGCAATGTCAGGCAAAATGACCTCACGTAAATATCACGACTGATTAACATTCTACCTCAATTTATGATTGATTATTTTATTTTTTAGATTTTACCCTCATAACTCACTTGTATGGGTTTTGCTATTATAATTAATATTTTTACACATATATATATACACATAAAACATACATACATATATATGACAGTAGGCTACATATCTGTCATTTTTAAATAAGTGAAGGGAAAGGGATGAACTCAAATGGTCACTTAAAGAATATTTCAAACTGACATAGCCAAGATTAAAGGTTCAAAATGTCAGTTTCAATTAACTGGCCTAAAATCTGGATATTTATCACAGACATTGTGTTCGTGCTTCAGACTTTTAGCTTTGTAGTTTGTTTGTGACTGAATCCGCTTGTTTTTGTTTCTACATCGGAGTCACAGCGCCACACACAGGCCTGGCATATATACTACAGGCTTTGAGTCATTTTTGGCGTTTTCATTTGTTCATTTTTTTTCTTGTTTCTTCAAACAATGCCGTGTTTATAGGATTTTTTTAACAAAAAAAATCTCTATATATAGGTTATTAGCAGATTTTCGTGTGGCTATAGCCTGGAAGGGGATTTCTGTACCGAGTAAGCTAAAGTTCATATCTAAAAGGTGGAATGGCCCTTTAAAAGTGATCTAATGTGCAGTTTTTTTTGGTCTTGTTAGGTACAAGTCTTCTGGTCTCCCCCCTCACCTGGAAGATTAGAACTTTGAAGTGGTTTCTCTTCAGCAGGTGGTTGTGGTTGGCCTCCAGCTTCTTCACCTGGACCGCCTGCTTGTCCAGGCGCTCTCTCACCTCCTTGATGCCCCCGCTGACTTTGCGGGACCGCTCCAGCAGCTTGCTGACGCTGTTGGAGGTGCTGATGTGGGTCTTGGACAGGCGCGTCACGTCACCTTGCACCACCCGCACGGCGCTCTCCAGGTCGCCCTGCCGCTGCTCCATCCGCTGCTGGTTTTCCTGCACCGACTCCATCATGTTGACCAGTTTGTCCAGCAGCGCGACCACCGTTATGGCGCTCACCTGGCCGCGGTCGAGCGGGCTGCCGGGAGTGGCCCCCGCGCTCGGGCTGGTGGGACTCTTCAAGCCCAGCCGGGACAGGGTGCCAGTCGGGGTCGGGGAGGACGGGGCGGATGACGGGCTGAGGCTCGGGAGGAGGATGTCCTGGCTCTCGGGCTGCTGCGGCTGCTGAGAAGTGTGGGTGCTGCCTGTGGAGCTGCTGGGCTCAGGGTGGGAGGCGTCTTCTTCCATGGCGCACAGGTGGCTGGATATCCCGCTTTAATGGCGGCGTTTCACCTGAAAACAAGTTTAAAAGTAACTTCACAAGCTGACAAGATGCTGCTCTCACTTGCTACAGCCCTGGACTGAAGGCGAGATGTGGAACTTCGTGGGACTGGTTCACTCTCCACGCCCCTTCGTGAATTTCTCTGTCGGAACAACGCACGCGCGCGCGCGCACGAACACACTGTGAACTTTCAAAACACCTCCCCTGCAAGCGAGAGGGAGGGGCACGGTTGCCACGGAAACCGCCTAGACCTAGCCCTTTGACAGTATAAAAGTAGAGTTGGTATGTCTGTGTGTGCGCGCGTGTGTGTGCGCGCGCGCGTGTGTTGCTCTTCCTTGTGTTTCAGACCGCTGTGTTTCCATGTGACTGCCATCCATTCCTCTTTATACATGCCTGGCTGCATTTGCTAAATAAAAGCGAGGACAACTTTTGTTTACTGCACTTGCTGTTGTGTGATTTTTATTGTGTCTAAATGTCCCAGACTGTAGCCTACTGAACTTGAGTGACAGAGTGAAACAAGGAAATGACAATTAAATATGACACATATACACACACACATATATATACATATATAAATAAATATATATAAGGGGAAAATGTTACTTTCCTCTGTTGGAGACAACTCTTAGCAAATAAAAATATAAAATGATGCCAAAGTTATAACTCTCCCTCTGTGCTGGCAAGACAAAAATTCTCCGCTGTGAGATTATTAAAGGATTTCTTATTCTTATTCTTATTCTTACGTAGACAAAGCCACTAGTTGTTGCACAATGACATCACTGAGCTTTATTTCTACATTCAGCGTTATGAACACTGAATACATGTAATGGAGTAACATGGGTGACAGGGCACGTTGTTGTTGTTGTGTCTTATACTGGGGCTGACATATGAACTTAGTCATGCTATGCTGCCCCTATTTGGTCTGGAGAGTATGATAAGAATTAGTCCACGTTTGTATTTTCAGAATTTTTCCTGTGACATGCCACAGCCCTAACCCTAACCCTATATTTGTAAGTGTATGTGTGTGTTCTCTGTCGGTGAACCCCCATGTTAGTGCACTGTTGGTTGTGTGTGCTTTCTGTCCCCAGTGCTCTTGTTTTTGTACTTTGTGCCATAGATGGGACAAACACACATGGAAATATGGAAATCCCTGTTTCCATAATGAGCTCATCTGTCCCCTGGATTTCTGCCCTGGCATCTGTCTCAATCTCTCTTTTTGTTACCATCACTGCAAGTCTTTTTATTCATAGTAGGACAATCACTTCTTCAGTCTATGTTTTAAACTGAAAAACATATGTGGTGCCTACAAGCAATGTATCACAATAAGCATGGAGGATGTCAGTGAATTTGCATGATGGCAGAGAAGCATACGTATTTATCTGATCCCAAATAGGATGAGGAGGAGACGTCACAGATGCGGGCCTGGAGCAAAAAGGAAAGCATGGAGGAAGAAACTGAAACCATTACTTCTCTTGGTCACCACATAAAAAGTAAGGTCTCTGGTAAATAAACTGTTCTCGTTACCAACAAACAAGGTCTGCATCAATGATCACTCATAGTGCTTTCAAATTCTGATGTTGGCAGGAACTCATGTTGCTCAAAAAAGGCAAAATGGTGAAAATGGCAGGCCTGGAAGTCAGCAGGAACACGCACATCCCAGCTCACTTACCAGATGCTAGGTACGCTCATGCTAACCTATGATGCTAACTAATGTTACCTTACATTTCTTTTTATCAAATCCATCCATCCATCATCTAAACCCGCTATGTCCTGTTCAGGGTCACGGGGGTCTGCTAGAGCCTATCCCAGCTGACTACGGGCAAAAGGCAGGGGTACACCCTGGACAGGTTGCCAGTCCATCACAGGGCCACATACAGACAGACAACCATTCACACACTCACACCTAGGGACAATTTAGGAACTCCAATCAACCTAACAAGCATGTCTTTGGACTGTGGGAAGAAGCTGGAGTACCTGGTGAGAACCCACACAAGCACGGGGAGAACATGCAAGCTCCACCCAGAAAAGCCCCTGTGGAGGCTCGAACCAGGAACCATCTTGCTGTGAGGCAACAGTGCTGACCACCAAGCCACCGTGCTGCCTTATCAAGTCCTTTCTCATCTCATTCTCATTTCTGAAATAGAATTTGAAACAAGCACTGCCAGACCTGAAACAAGGACGAGAGGTGCTCACTAGGTTATCCAGCGTAGCGCCGCCACCAGTCCAACTAGACTGGTTGTTTGGGAGGACTTTGGGCTGCCAGCTTCTCGGTTTCTAGGCTTGAAACCATGCGCTTAGACCTGTCAATATGCTAGGCAGTTACTCAAATGTCAACCAATACTGGGGGCAGAGGCAACTGAGCAAAAATGGCCAGTGGTACAGTTAGTCAACTTGAAAGGGTCCTTAAATGGTCCAAGATAAATGTCACTTGACTGGAGATACCAGTTCCTACAAGAAATAGAAACTGATGTGGGTAGAGACAGTCCAGTTGTTGGACTGTTGTCCTCTGGTGGCTTTGATTAAGCTTCCCAACCCAAATCCTTTTAGGCCAACACAAAACAAGTAGAAACAACATTTTAGAACATGCAATTAATATGATCAGACAAATTCACAAAGGTGCGAAGTAGCCAAGTGACAGACATTTACATACATTTGTGGCTTTATATAATTCTACCTGATGAGATACAGGTCCATCCAGTACAGTTATCATGGATGTGAAATCTAGCCTTGAATACCAAGAGTTTTTTGTTGTTGTTTTTTTTTTGTTTTGTTTTGTTTTCATTGGCCTGTTCTGTAAATGTCTTCATCTTTTGCTGAAAAGTTAGATGGTTAGTGGAGACTGACTTGCTTTTGGAGCCAGACCCTAGTGGTCAGATGCAATGTTGTTCTCTCCCTGGATTGCTTATAGCAAACTAGCAAGGTTTCTTGGTTCAGACCCTTTATCTGGGTGGTGCCCTCATCCTTCTCAATCACTTTATTCATATCCATGGAAGTTTGAAATTTGAAGGTTGTGGAGGAGCTGTAAAATAGATGGGCTTGTAGAGCTGACAATAATGCATCATGAATATTGGGTTTGCAGTATTATTTATCTCACCAAGACTAAATGTCATTAATATATTCTCAAATCTTATGTCTTTCCACTTGTCTTTCATACTACATGAACAGAGACAGACTGCAGACTCAGCAGTGAAATTAAAGAAAAGGTATTCCAGTGCTTGTTAACAACAGATGGTGTAATTTTGGACAATATGAAGGAGCATCTGTGCATCATGACCAATAAACTGTTAGCTGACAATTTTGCCCCATTTATGCTATTATGGTTGTAGTGAATACTTGGTTCAAGTCATATAGAGAACATAAAAAAATATTTCAATCTCTGGGGATTTAAACCTTCCCTTTGTCCGTGTACTATGCTTCTAACTATCTAAAGTTTTCCAAATGCTTCACTGAAGAAGATAAAACATTGGAATCATTCTATGCAAATGTTAGTTATGCATGTAGCTCCTCTAACTGTCATGAATTACGCTGTATGATAAGCAGATCAAAATCTGGTACTCCTCATCTCCACTTACGTGCTCACTGTGCAGTGGCAGCTTGTGATCATAAGAATTTTGAGGGGTTGGGGCTCAGTTTTTCCCTTATGGAAAAGCTAAGGCTATTGCGGAAAGTGCAGAGGGAGTTAAACATTAAGCTGAGAGAGAGAGAGACGTGTAAAAGAAAACACTTGACAGCAGCTTCCAGTTTTCTTTCCCAATTTCCAATTTTCTTTGCACCCATTTGTTGGAGCTGCTGTACCAGAGCCAGTAACTGATAGAAATGCCGTCCTTTCTGCTGGTGACCGCTCTGAACTCCCTTGAGCTGATTGCTGAAAGAAGAATGTAGTGCTACACGTAAAAAATAACACTTCACAGCCTTTGTACAACATACTGATAAAATAGCTCGTGTCCCCCTTGTCCCCCCCCTTGTCTTCTGCTTTAATGCAAGATGGACAAGTACAGAAGCTGAATCCTTCCAAAAGCAGTAAGATAATGAGTCCTTAAAACATGTTTTAATTTAGATATTAAACCATATTTACATCAATCGAATATACTGGAATTATCTTATTTTTATTTGGGATTAGGAAGGAATTTATTTTCTTCATAAAGAAACTCTTTGCACCAGAATATGACAAGTTTCTTATCACTGCATACATGGAAAGGATTCAAGCCCTCGCCTTCATTTTATTGGACTGATTTAATAAAATAAAGAATTGGTCATCCATTGTCTCTTCTGAAATCAATACATTCACACCTCCAAACTGAGATTAAGCCTTTTATTACTACTGATAAGACATAAAGAGGGGCCACACCTTAGAGCAGTAGTAAAATATCATCTACAGTCTTCCTAATGTCCAAACCACAAGACATTTATGCCAAACACTGTAGATCTGAACATAATGTTGTCAGTCCACACTTTGTTTTGGAAAATGTGGTCCAACAGCTGGTGGTCCATAATAAGTCAAGAGTCCAGCAACACCTGTAGTACAGTAGTGGAGTGTGACTCAGTTAGGCTCCTCCCCCTGCCCAGGTGTAGTATATAAGGCCTCAGCGAGGCAACTTCTTCCCCTTCACTTGCTGGTCTGTGGAGCCCGCTTTTGTATTTTCACTTGAGTGTTTTTGTTTGGCCAATTTTTCTTTATTTACTGGAGTTTTTAATGTAAACTGTTAGTTGGATTGATTTTGTTCTTATTTTTAACTGCAGACTGGGTGTCATCAGGTGGGGGTCTAGGCACCATGGTGAGGACTTCTGCATGAAAGCAGGCACTGGGACACTTTTATTTAGTGTTGTGTTGGTTTATAGTGTTGCACCCAGGCTGGTGAGGAGGGACACTGTCCTAGTAGTCTGTCTCCCACCGAGGACCCCAGCTCACTTATTGTAGTTTTGTTGCTGTAGTTAAGATTTAATATCTTATTTTAGATTGTTTGTTAATAAAAAAATCCCTTTCTTTTATACTGATGTTTGCATTTTATTTTCCGCAGGAACTTTTATTTCTCATTTTTCTAGGTTTAGTTTTGATTAATTTGTAGCATTATTTTAATAAAACCACCTCTTTGTTGAATCTATGGTCTCTGTCTTCTCAGTCCTGTACTTGTGTCCTTTTTTAGACTCCTGTTTTTGCCCTTCGGGTTGTTATATTGTGGGGTGCAAGTTCCCAGGTGGCGTTGTTGGCCCTTAATTTATCCATTTATATTCATAATTACCACTCTTTGCCACAAGTATATGGAACAATGTTTATGTTTGACCAACGTGTTTTGGTGTGTGGGTTTCAACAGGGTCCCTGTGATCCCTCAGCTCCAGACACGAGTCTGTCCCACCTAGTAACAGGAGTTTGTGCAGTTTGAGAGCCCGTTTTCACAGAAGAGACAAATTGCTAAGAACTGGTTTTAAACTGGAGCACTGGTCGCAAGCCTGCACAGAAACTGCAAGAGTCGAGGAAAAAAAAAGGAAATGGACATCTGTTTTGAAAAACCAGGAGCTCGCTGGTAATAACGACTGGACTGTTTGGGCTGAGAATACCTGCTTTCTAACCTTCTTATGAAGGTAACAGGCTGCACAGTCTGTATAACTACTCACACATCTGCCTGTGAACTTCACATCTTACCAGAGGATTCTGCCAGGGGGACCTTCACAAACTCGCTTTACAAAACATATTGCAACCAGTTAACATGATAGAATAATTACCTCCTGCCATCATGACATGTTACATGTAACCAGTTGACAATGCAAATGCCAAAGTGGAAGAGTTCAAGAATCCAGGGGTCTTGTTCATGAGGGAAGAATGGAGTAGATCTGACCTCACTGCAGATGCCGACTGAAGGGGAAGTGAGCAGGACTGTTTACTGGTCCATCTATGTTCCTACCATCACCCATGGTCACGTACTGTGGGTAGTAACTGGTAGTTACCGGATAACAAATTCAATGAAAATGAATAAAACAAGTTTCCTCTGCAGGGATGCCGAAGAAAAAAAGAAGTGATTAGGGAAGAGTATTACGGCCACTGAAGAAAAAAACAAGTAGAATTCTTAGGAAAAAAAATCAGAAATCTGAGATTGAAGTCAGAATTCTGACTTTTTTCTCAGAATTCTGAGAAAAAAGTCAGAATTCCGACTCTTTTCTCAGAATTCTGAATTCTCATTTTTTTTCCCTCACAATATAAATTTTTTTTCCATCAGTGGCCCTAATACTCTTCCATAGTTGATAAACATTGATGAAGATTCTGTCAAAGTAAGCGCTTCACCTGCTGAAGATAACCTGTCTGTAGCAGGTTGCTAGTGAGAACCACACTACAAGATGCAATAATGGTTTGACAAAACATCCGTTAGACTTTTTTAATGCTGCTTCTTGGAAGGCTGTGGAATCCTAATCCTGCCTGGGGAATCTAAGTTGTGAGAGGCAGCACTGTTAACGCTGCTACTGGCACGAAAACCACCGTATTTCAGTTTCCACCACCAGTGCAGTCAGACGTGCTCCCAGCAGATTCTCCTGTGTCAACAGCTGAGGCTAACACCTCCTCTTCAGGGCACTCACTCAGGAAGCTTCAGATCTGTCAAAGAAGAGTGGAAGTGCCAGACACACACACCAAAACTAATTTTCTTCCTCCTCCTTTAAAATGGCTGTGAATAAAACTGTGTTGTTTTTTTGTTTTTTGTTTTTTTTGGTTGTCCATCATATTCAAAGAGGAGAAAAAAACCTTCCTTTACATAGCTTGACATGGGATGACTCCAGGGAAATGTAAGATAAGTTCCAGAAAGAGGACGGAAAAACAGCAAAGGGAGAAGGGAGGACAGATGAAAGGCAAGAAAAAAGGGACAGTTGAAAGACTGACAGGATGAGACTGTCATTCCCTTCTGACTACAGTATCTGACGAGTAAAAGTAGAAGAGTCTGAGTTCAAGAACATTTGTTGAGAGCTCACACTTTTATGTCAACAGAAGTGCCCAGCGCCACGATTATGTAGAAAGAGGTGGTAGAAACACAGGTTTGAGTGGGGGAATGGAGACCTTACTAAGTCTGCTCCAGGAAATGAATAGATTTTCTCTCTGAGGCTGAGAAATACAAATACATGATCTGATTATGACGTTTCCATGAGAATCCTGTCCAAATGTAACTTTTGTGTAACACTCACATAGCATGGAGCAGGTCAAAACAATGGAAGAATGGAAGTTTCCATAATGAAATAATAAAACAAAGAAACTCAAAACAAGTTGTGGGTGAAACCAGTGCAGCACAGGCAACGATTACCACTTCAACCAACGTGCTGTGGCAGGTTGCCTTTGACCGTACAAGACTGTTCCCAGGGAAACGTATTTAGGAAACCCTGGCGGCTGGCATCAACAGGATAGCTGAATAATAGTTGATGAACACGTTTGATTTAATATGACATGCAGTCTCAAGGACTATTTGGGAGATAAACACTTCATGTTCCATTTCCTTCTTTGATATAACTACTTTTACTGAAGGTATTTTAGCTAGTAGCACTTGTTTGATACGTTCTGGTTTGTCCTTGCTAACTGCATCCATTTTTCAGTTCTGGTCCAAAGATTGTTGTCTTTTGTCCAACTGCTTGATGGGTTATTCTACTTTTATACAGACTTAAATGATGACATTTCACAGAGGTCGAAGCATCATTATCAGGGAGGAACGTGGGGTTTTTACTGCACTTGTATCTGCTTTTATGAAACTTATTAGGGCCACTGAAGAAAAGAAAAATAGAATTCTGAGAAAAAAAAATCAGAATTCTGACTTTTTGCTCAGAATTCTACTTTTTTTTATTTAATGGCCCTAACACTCTTCCATACGAGTTATATGTGAAATATTCATTTTTACTGTATCTGTTTCGTGAAACTTTAGCATAGCTAACCTTAGAATCACTTACTTTTAAGACCACAGACCGTATAAAAAGAACAAGACGAACCCGTTACACAGGTTTTAAGTTTTGATCAGTGACTTTTCTTCAGAGCACTGAATATCTCCATGTTGGCATGAGCTGCCTGCAGACTAAGCTCACCTTACATTCATTCATTCCATCCTTCTGTCCATCCATCCTGATTTCAGCTGAGCATTTGAAATGGGAACTGCTGAAGTAATTCCAGTCAGAGCTCCATGAAAACTAGGATCCTGGACGAGCCGACGCTGAGCTAACTGGCTGTGGTCTTGGGGTCCCCAGGGTTTATGGAGGTTTTTAGGCATTCATTTATGCCTGAATTGCCTTGATTGTCTTCTTCAGTTTTTCAGTTCAACTCACTTTCATTTATATAGAGTCTATTTACAACAAAGTTGTCTTTAGGTGGTTCTGAGAAACCCAGATCAGGACCTCTGAGCACATGGCAAAGCCTACCAGTGGACAGAGAAAACTCCCTCTTGGGAAAAAACATGGACCAGGGCCTGGATCAGTTCTAGGGGGACCCTCCTGCTGATAGCCAGCTGGGGTAAGGAAGACACAAGGAGGGAGACAGGACAGAGAGGATGGAGGACAGAGAGAGGGGAGGGACAAAAATATATAACATGTTTTACAAAAATATCCAAATATCTGGTAAATCTATAAATATGCCGGAGGGTCGGACTGCAGGTTGGCAACGCCAGCAGGCATCTCACAGTGGGAACCAGTCTACAGGTGCAGGTAAACTCCAGGATGGTCAGAAGATGGAAGGTTTGGGAGGTCAGGGGGAGTGCAACATCTCCACGACATCAGCTGAAAAAGGAGAAGAGAGGAGAAAGAGAGACTTTCTTCAGTCATTTTAGGTGTATATTTTCAATGTTCTGCTTCATGACCCATTTTTGACCAAGGTTAAGGTCAAGGTCAGATTTATTCATTTAGCACATTTAAGAACAACAGAGTTGACCAAAGTGTTCTACAAGCAATCAAAAATCATAATTAAAACAATAAGACAGTGAATAAAACATAAAGCATAAAAACATAATAAAAACACTAATTAGAAATGAATAAATAGAAATAGCAGTATAGTCCATTATCTGTCTGTGTGTCAAATTCTACTCAGAGTTGAAAGCCAAAGAGAAGAAATATGCTTTTAGCAGTGATTTGAACATATGTGAAGTCTGAGCAGCGCAAATATGAAAAGGTTAGCCATTCCACAGCTTTGGGGCTGCCACTGTAAAAGCTTTATCACCTTTGTGTTTGAATTCTGATTGTGGAACGTCTAAAAGAAGCTGGTTGTGTGGATGTGTAGGAGGTCTAAAAGATAAGAAGTGGCCAGTCCATTTAAAACTTTAAAAGTCCACAATGAAATCTTAAAATCAATTTGAAATTGAATGGGGAGCCAATGGAGGAATGCCAAGAATGGAGTTATAAGATCAGGCTTCTTAGTGCCAGTTAAAAGACCTCCAAGGTTTCGTTGTCGGACAGATGGGGTTTTGTGAACCTCAGTCATGCTTTCATGTCTTGTTTTGTTTTGTTTTTGTTTTACATGGAAGAGGCTTTCTCCTGGCAACCCTGTCAATCAAACCATACTTGTTCAGTCTTCTTCTAATTGTGCTCTAATAGACTTTAACATTTGATATGCCCAGTGAGGTCTGTAGTGTCTGAAACAGAGCTCTTAGGTTTATTTGTGCTTCTGTGAGCATATCATGCTCTGACTTTGGGCTAAATGTCCACTCCTGAGAAAACTTTCACCTGGGAATAATCTTTCCCTCCGTAAAACATTGACCTCCTATTAGAAGCAATTTAATATTATAACACTTAACAGTATAACACTTTTCAGACTGAGGTGCAGAAACAGTTGCCTCTCTAAGACCATTTCATATGTCTTCCAACCCCCCCCCGCAATGCTGATGACGTTCATGATCATGCAGTTTGATTTGATTTTTGTTAATCTACTGTGATCATGTGATTTTTATGTTTTTAGACACCCCCCATGGGATTAAAAGAAGAAAACATGGCTGCATCCATCTTTATGTGCTGCATCAAGTCTCAGTGGGTTAATCTGTGTTTAATTTTAATATACTGATTACCTTTACTTTAATATAAAATCTCTGGGTGGTGCAAGTTCTCACTTTTTAAATGGATGCTCTTACGTCTACTTGTTTCTTTAAGGAATGTGTAGCCTGGGATATTCTGAAGTCAATAACTTTTCCAAAAAACAGTATGATTACGCACTGGTTGTCAACTGGAGCGATATCCCAGTAAGATTAGAAATAAACAGCAGCACAACGTTTCAGAAGCAATCATGCAGCCACTTACTTGTACTTCACAGTTGTCACCTGGTTATTTGATGCTGCCACAAACAGGCTCCCAGATCAAGGTTTAAATTGCAGCCATAATGTTTGTGATTACCAACAACTGTCACACACATGCAGGTGGTCATACCTAAGATGATACAATAGATGCCCAGCAGTGTTTGATTTGTATAACCAGCTCAGACTGTATGTCTGGTCGCACAGTGGGAAGGAAGTAAGCAATAGCACCCTTTTGTCTCTAAATCAAAGGCCCCCACTGAGGGGAAAATGGCATGCTGGGACCAAAACAGATGGTGATGGATCTTTAAATGACCCTGTTTTACAGACCAGCATGTGTTCGACACACGCTCTTTTAAAAGTGGCCTTGTGCGAAGAGCGTATGTGTGAGTTCTGTGCGGTGTGTGATGTCTGCGATGCTATCAGTTCTGGAGCTAATGGGCCAATTTTGAGGCATTGAGCTTCACAAACACATGCCCTCTGAATGTGTGAAAGTGTGTGGCGTATGTGCACCTGTTTGCTGGCGTGAGTGCGTTTGTTTTCAGGTAAATAACACCATCAATTTTCAAACCAATGGGCCAATTCTCCCGCAAAAGAAGCTGTTTGTCGATTGTCAAATCAATGTGAGAGGTTTCCCAGCCATTCAGCTAGATGGTTCTCAAAGTGAGGATCTCTCACAGACAGTCATACACTTGCCAGCAAGATGGTTTGTTTGCAGCTATTTTATTCATCACTGTTATTCCACAATAGCCTTAATTTCCCACAGGTGGTCTATCATGTCGAGGAAATGTCATTATCGATTGGCATGCAAACTATCTACGATTCTGTCCCTTCAGGAAGAAAGCAGCAAGTTCACACAGGAGTCTAAAATAGTTAGGAGGTATGCATTTCTAAGATAAGTGTCAAATTCCAGCAGTGAGTTTCTTTCTTTTAAGCGCTGCAGGTCCTGTGTTGGAAATGTGGAGATAAAGTTTGATGTCTTTGTTTACTCATTGTGGGGTGTTAAAAACAGCGAGAGAACATTTAATCACTTTGACTACACTCAAAGACTAAAGTTGAGTCAGTTACTCAGTTTCTATATTGTAAGTGAGATGTTTCAGATATATCAGGTTTGCGTATAATGCTAACGTAATAACCTGTATCCTTTCCACAGCTACATAGAAAATGTAAGTGACTCCCTTGAAATGATTTATTTTCATTTGCCATCTGAACTTCTAAGCCCTGATGACAGATACACAGAACATGCTTGAGCTGATAACACAAAGTATTACAATCTGTCATCCCTAAAACTTTGAAAATTAAGTGAACCTATGCATTAATTACTTTAACAAAAGGCAAGGCAAGTTTATTTCTAGAGCACAATTCATACACAAGGTAATTCAAAGTCCATATAATGAGATGAATTTGGAGTTGTGGCAAAAGTTCAAGTTCAAATACTGAAGGTTGTTGTTTATAAGAAGCATGTTTTACAAAAAAGAGAAAAATCATGTATGTGCACCTAATATCTGCAAAAGAGGACGTCAGCAATCCCCAGTTTACTTGTGGAAGCCCCGGTAGACGTCATGATAAATGTATGCAAGTGTTTGGTGGTGGAACAATTCTCCGGATGGAAGTGTGGACTTTTTTTGTCACCCTGATTGTTTCCAGTTTGATGAAAATAAACCACAAAAAGCAGAAGCCTCAGTGTTCAGACAGCTCTGATGAGGATTAGCAGATTAGCATTAAAGAGATCATATCTCTCCAATCCAAGTTTACCTTCGTTGGCTTTCCATTAAATCCAGGATAGGGTTTACAATTCTTCTTCTGACATGCAGTACAAAGTCCTTAAGGGCATAGTTCCATGGCATCCAGAGTTTCCAGGAATTGGATGGAAGCAGAGCCTTCAGCAAGCAGGTTCCTGTCTTGTGGAACCAGCTCCCAGTTAGTGTTTGGGACACGGACCCTTCTCTACCTTTTAAGATTAGGTTTAAAACATCCTTCATTGATGAAGCTTATAGTGAGGGACCAAGGTTTTTTAATACGGCTAGAGTCTAAAACTGCAGGTGGAGCTCCCATAATGCACTGGGCCCTTCCCTCACTGTTCTCCTTACTCCTCTTGTACAGACATTATTGTTATTATTATTACTACTGTTGTTATTATTATGATTGCAGTTAACATGGCTCTCTTTTGTGTCTCATTTGCAGATTTCTGAAGTAATCTTTGTGTTTGTTCGTCTTTCTTTTCAGTGATCTCAGACCCCCTACTGGTCTGGGCAGATGGCTGCCCTCCCTGAGACCTCACTGGTTTGTTTTTTCTTCCTGTTAATTTGTGAGTGTTTCTCTCCACTGTCGCCTCATACTTACTTATGAATTGATGGCAAATGAGTTTTGGACTTGATTGAAATTCATTTGATTATGACTGGACTACAATGAACTGGACTTAACAGGAGTATAATTAGTTTGTATTTAACTGGACTACATTTGAACGTGTTTATGTTCTGTTTAAAATTATTTGAGATTACATTTGTTGTTATATAAATGAAGTGAAGTGAACTGAATCGACTCGGCTGTTAATCTTTCAAGGACAAAATGCACAAATGAAATGTATGTAATATAAGGTTAAACAATTTCACACATTAATTTTTCAACTGGTAATTTAGAGCAGCATTCTGTAATGGAAGCATTTAATAATTTAATCTAACCTTTTTTTTCCCACCTCATGATCTCAACAAATAAATTAAACCCTGAACATATTTGTAGGCAGAGGAATGGGGCCTCTTGAATCGTGAAAAGCTTTGGTTGGTATCAAATGTCGCTGAGAAGGAGCATAGAGAGTGTTTTTCCCTCACTGAGGAAGGTCAGATACTGTATGTCACCATAATCACTTAAAGCTTAAACTCCAGCCAAACTTTGACCGCACAAACACAAATGAAAGTTTTGGGCAGCTCTGTTAGTTGGACAACTTTAACAAGCAAAGCTGTCAAAACTCATCGGTATCTGCCCCGCCTGCTGTTCTCTTCTACTTTACCCTGGTTAAACATCATCATACCTGCCTCAGTAATCTCAGCAACGCGTACACCCACAGATATCTGCCACAAACGTATCACATGCTTTCGGAGGGACCTTTGTTTTGACGGGGATTTCCATTTTTCCGAACAGATTTCAGCCAAATTTTCGACATATGATGCTCAGTCTGTCTGCTTCCGGCTACGACTACGTGGCAGAAACACCAAGAGTGTGAACTTATCCTGAGGAAAAAAAAAAAAAAAGGTGAAATCGTCTGAAATGACCTTGTGTTTATCATTGAAAACATTTGCTGCATTCTCAGGTTTTAGATGAGAGCAGATACTCAGACGTTCACAGTAATTTCCTTCCTGCTCCTCCCTGGCCTGAAGCCCACTGGATTTGTGCCCAACCCAGCAGGAGAGGAGTAGAAACTAATAGGATTATACAGACTGGGGCTGCTTGCTACTGTGAAGACGCACACACTAATGCATTTACAAACAGGAGTGCAGGGTGTAGGCTGAACTGCAGGAGACTGTGACTTTTTTGGTACTTTATTTATGTGCACTATTGGAGTAGACATTGTCCATCTGGGAAGTCTGTTTTCCTCAACAACAAAAACTGAGTTAATGCATCATTTACTGATTTATCTTGGTTAAACTTGTCAGTGTCTGATTTCTTAAAGCATCTGAGGTCAATAACAGAAAAACAGTTACCTGGATTCACGTAAGCCCCATTCACACAGCCAGTTTGTCCTGCCTCTGTCCTGCACAGAGTTGAGTTAAGTATGTGGTATTACGTATTGGTATTATGGAAAGACACAGGGATGGCTACAAACTCCATGCAGAGGAGACTGAATAAATAAGATTCTCAACCACAGTTAAGAAAAAGTTAAAGGAAAGACGGGAATAATTCTGGAGATATATGGATGTTTATGTCTGGTCAGCTGGATTCAAAGTGGATCACTGGCTTGATCCATCAATCCATGAATTTTCCTTCGGGGATCAATAAAGTTCCACACACCCACCCATCCATCCAGCCATCCTTCTGTTATTTCCTTTCAATCATGTTTCCTCAGCAGTATATTTTAAAAAATCGTTATTACTTTTAAATAACTTTATTTTCTAAGTATAAAAAAATATACACATATCAAAATCAGCCTTCCCTGCCTTGAAGATACGTTTGCTCGCAGTTCATTCCTGCAAATTGTGAGATCACTGCGCATGCCCAGGTTGTGGTTTTCTCTTTGCAGTGTTTACGTGACAAACCGGGATTGTTAACGTGTTTTGCTGCATGTGAATCAAACCTCGTAGAGTTAGTCGGACCTTAATCTTTTTCCGGATAAAGCGCAGCTGAAAAGTAAGAATATGAAGTCGGGAGGAAAAGAAACGACAGCGATAAACTATGCGCAGGTTGAGGCTTTTGCATAAAATAGAACTTAAGAAATGACACGACGACTGCAGGAGAAAGGTTTAAACATTTGCTGTGAACCTGTAATCTCGTTTTTCACCGCTCGTCTAATAAACTGAGCGGTGTAAAAATGCGTACAAATAAAGCTTTTAAAAAATTCATGATTTTACCATCACATTTCAGAAAAGTACCATGGCTCCTCTACACTTATAAAACAGTCAAGATTCCCGGTCGAGCTCTTCTGTGGAGGAAGCATTTTGCATCTCTCGTAATTTTCCGTCATGCAGATGGTCGTCAAATTACTTTTCTGACATAATAAGAAAGAACACGTTGTCGGCAGGATTCGAACCTGCGCGGGGAGACCCCAATGGATTTCTAGTCCATCGCCTTAACCACTCGGCCACGACAACTGATACGTCATTGAGGAAAGAATATTGAATTCAGAGATACAACCGACAGGATCGATCACATTGATTTAAAACCTAATTATACTTCCATATAAAATACTTTGTATGTAAAGGTAACGCAAGCTATAATTGTGTTATTTTCTGCGTCGTTCTGTAATTACACCACCAGCCATTAAGCCGAATGTGGGTTATTTTTCTGCAAAGCTGCAACTCCCGTTGCCAAGTTTCCTTTTGTTTAATACACATATACATAACAACAGAACAAATAAACTATATTTGACGTTAGTTGGAGCTGATGAATGTTGAACGCAGGTTTTTTTTGTTGTTGTTTTTTTTACAGACATCGCCGTAAACTATATATCGTCCTCCCTGACAGGAATCTACAAACGACCCTGTCCGGAGCCGAAGCGACAGCGTTGCGACGAGACTTGATATTTCAGCCAAAATCCAAAGATTAAAGCCTGTGTTACTTAAAAAGTGTGAACGAATCAAATCATTTCAGTCATCACGAGTTAAAAAGTTTACACCGTCTCACTCTCTCCGCTGTGTACGTACGTGCGTGCGAGTTGTCAGCACAACCAATTAAAATATGAAATCCATATAGGCTACAGACCATATACTGGAATTAAAAGAATAAATACATGTAATAAGTGTTTTAAGCACAACATCAACCGAGTATAGTAAAATTAGATCAACAATTAGAACAGTCTCTGAATAACAGAAGTCAGTCATATGAATAAAAAAGTAGGCCTACTTGAATAAAGTTACTTTGTAACATTTCACTGCTGAGAATGAAGATACCCCCCACCCCCGTTTCTTTGTAAACTACTTCTTTGATTGCTGATAAGCAGACCAAAATGAGAAATTAGTTACCTAATCTTTTTGGAGAATTGCAAGAAAGACGAAAGAAAAATCTATATGGAAATTAGTAGTGTTAATAGACAAAAACACAAGGAGTGTAAGCTGTTGGCCAGCCATTGATCTGATCTGATTTGATCTTCTAAAAATGATTTGTTTAACTTGGGAATTAATTTTCTAATGAATGATGGGAAAAGCCCAAGGCCAAGTTATGACGCGCTCTCCACCTTACTAAACGAATATGATTTAATATTAAACTGTGCCTTGTTTGTGACATATGTGCAGATTAACAAAATGTCTTTTCAGAAATATGACAGCTACGTTTTTCTCATTTTCTTTTGGTGGTTTACTTTGGGAAACCCTTGTTTTCCGCCAGAATAATCAAGCATTTGAGACTGGTGAGATGTTCCCCAGTTCCAGGGACGTTTGCGTCCAATCTCCTGTACTGGTGACTATGATGTCTGACATGTCTCACTTTTAGAAAAAGCGACGTTGTCGGCAGGATTCGAACCTGCGCGGGGAGACCCCAATGGATTTCTAGTCCATCGCCTTAACCACTCGGCCACGACAACGGCAGACATCGACTGGAAACAGCCAAAATTCGAACCGATCTGTTCGTGATCAAGGCGTCCATGGAGGTCGCTGACAGCCAGCGTTATTGTACAGTATATTGACGACAGCGCCCTCTTGCGGTCTTTGACACCTGTTGCTGTGGCTGACATCCTTAAACTTACACAGTGTTGCCAGATTGGGCGAATTTCCGCCCAATTGATCTTCTTTTGAATAAGCTGGAAGGATGTATAAGGATTGATAGAATTTGGGCTTTTCAACACCTTTTTTTCATTTAAATAAACTGCATATTGTTTCCTTTATCTCAAAATCAGAGAGAATCTACTCAACTTGATTTTACTTTGTTGGGAGCATGTTAAATGTTTTCTTTGGCTGTTTAGTACGTGCGATGTGGTTTTTATTACACAGGTAATAGTTTTAACTTGAGGCTGGTCTTTATTGAGTTGGTCTGGTTTCACGCAAGCAGCAACAATCTCACATCTGGGTTGAAGCTCATTCGGGAAATCCATTTTGTTGCAGCTCCTCGACTGACCACTAGGTGCCAGCTCCAAAACAAGAGCAAATCACCATTGACTCACATGTTAAATGCGCGAACTTTGGAGCAGAATTCAGCTATTTATATGCTGGTATAAAATTTGGTTTTGGTAGTTAGATTTTACATCCATGACACATATGAGTGGGGTGATTTTTTTTTTTTGTACCACATCAGATAAATTTATATTAAGCAATAGAGCTGACCAATCAGATGCGCTGATTCATTTGACATGCTTGAATGAGAGATAGCAATTGGCTCTGACATTAGCTTTGGCAGCCTTTTTACATTGCCTTGTAACATGGTAGCTTGTGGTTCCAGGAAAAAAGGGCTTCTAAGGCTTTCTGTACAAATCTGGGGGTCACGTGACTGGATGCTGTGTCCATTTATATGTCTATTGTTTTACGTCGTGTTTGGGCTGGAAACTGTTAGTAAGACGTGGCAACCCTGACTGTACATTTGTGCTTACTGGCAAAGGAAAAGGAACATTTGCATTTTAAGTAAATAATTTGAAGAACAATTATTTACAAAAACGTTCAACAGCACTTGATGACAAAACTACTGGAAGTTATGGAAAATTCATGAATATGTGTGTCTTTGCAGGTACGACAAAAATACTATCAGGTGTACAGAGGAATCTAAAACAGGCTCATTGTTTTTCTTCTTTTCATTATTGGTTTATATTCTCGCTGTAGCATGAATCATTTAGCGCAAATCAAAGGTTAGTGCATGTGTCTGAAGAATGGAGCCTCTTCTGACTTCTTGGTCAGAGTACTGCAGGAGGTATATCCTAGAAAAGCAAAACACTCCTCATCTAGGGTTGTAAATCAGTTGGATAACAAATCCATGTTTGCCAATATCACAAAATCTGTCATGATGCCATTTAAATGGATTCAGGAGCTAGCAATCAATGTGAAAAATTATAGGTTGTTTACACACACACACACTTTCATTCATATCAAAAAGCATCAAGTAACTATCATTTCAACATTTGTTTCTGGGTCTACTAGACAGATAAATGGCAAAGAATCAGTTCCTTTAATGAAAATAGACTGCAAAATCATTTATGTTTTCTTTATGTATCAAGTGTATTGCATCATACATTAAATAAACTGAAATATGGATGTGAATTTATACACTCCTACTGTCAATATAATATTTCCCTGTTGTGGATTTGTCATTATTGTCGAAAATCCATGTTTAAGTACTCACCTCTCTTGGTGTTTTCTCGTATTCTACTGCATTACAGTTTACAGTAAATGGATACAGATTTTGAGTTTTTTTTTAAATAATTATTTCATTAATTAATTTATTAATTCATTTATTTTAATTCCTTACATGTGGCCCTGTGATGGACTGGTGACCTGTCCAGGGTGGACCCCTGCCTTTCGCCCGGAGAGAGAGCTGGGATAGGCCCCAGCAGACCCCCGTGACCTTGCACAGGAAATAGCGGGTTTAGATGATGGATGGATTTTAATTCCCTGGAATGGACCTATAGGAAGCCCAAGTCCTGATGCTCCCTTCACTCCATCTGCTCCATGCTTCAGTTGGGCCTATTGATGTTGGTCAGCTCTGCCCTTTTGGACCATACATATTATTGATTGGTTTTCCCAAACAATTTTTATTTCATCAGTGTAACAAACCTCTTCATTACATGTCTGGGAATATTCGTTTTTGTTTTCATTTGCAACTGAACAATCATACGATGTAGTGATTAACCTGCACAAGCAAAAGGAATGAAAGTATTTTATTGTTGATGCTGTAACATGTTATGTGTTTTGGTATCCGCCCATCAGCTGGAACTGAGAAAGGCATATCCTGTAAAAGAAGCACACATACTGCGGGTGACTATTTCAATGATTTGATCTTGAGCTGGTAATTTGAATTTGCATTGTTGTGTAATGCTGATCAGTTCTCTTGCCTCTCATGTTGTCATCCTTCCATGGTGTTCATGTTGAGAGTCCCTGGAGGACCCGAACACCATTTAAAGGTTCCAGGACATATTATATTATGTTACTGGGGAGCGGAACGGGAAGGGGGGTGTTAGTAAGCTGTGAAGTGTGTTCCTAGTGAAATCTTTTTGATGGTACTGTTTCTATGTATACTTTTATTTGCTTGGTGTTTTGGAGAAAATCAGCCTACTCTATTGAGTAGTAATGGCAGTTCATAAAAGGCTGGTCGTTAACGTCACAATGAGCTGCTCAGACTTTATCCTGAATGTCAGTGTGGATATGATGTATGATGTCACCGTTTGTATGGTGGATGAATAAATACCTAATTGGTCGGCACCTGACCTCTGCCTGCTGAGTGAACTCTTCTGGAAAATTTCCAAGGATGGAGAAACAGTCCAGAGTGAAGAAAAATATGTTATTTTGTCTTTAAGACAAACTGATTTTCCTTCTTCTTATACTACAAGTTAACTGATCCTCAGACGGAGGTCTGAACCTCCAGCGTGCAGCAGAAAGTGGTCTGGTCTCTCAACGAGTCCGTGTAAAGTGTCATGAGACATTTTGCAGGTTTTCAGATTGGATCGTGTTTCAGACAAATATTTAAGTTGTGAAGTTTACACATGAAGCAGGTGACAACAGGATTATCATAGACTAGATTATAACAGACTATCCTTACTTAACTATGCGCAGGTAAAACTGGATTTAAGCGCCACGGCCATCCTAACAACCAGTCCAGAAAACATTTGAACCGTAGCGTTGCAGATTTCCAAGGTGGGGTTTGCCAAACCTCCGGATAGTAGCAATGGTTTCTTCTTCTTTTGCTTTTCTTTTTTTTTTTTTCAAAAGCAGTGGCTTCCTGTGTGGTGTGCGTGTTCTACCACGGACATGACACCCACTTTTAAGTGTAAGTAATTGTATGTAACTATGGACTGATGACTGACTATACAACGAGAGGACTTTGCATCCCTCTTCAGGGACTGCACGCTCTCGATTGCAAAGCTATATCTTATCATGCATGCCACTGCACAAATAATGGCCAACACTGGGTGGTACATTTTGTGATATAAATTATTTATTTACATTTACAGAAAAATGACCCCATCAAGACAACGTAGTAATAACTATTGGAAATAGAACTCAAGATACAGAAGCTGACGTCATCGTCACAATCAGAGAGCTCTATAATAACATTGTGCCCTCCGTCAAAGGTCTCCTATAACACAAGGTGCAAGGCATCACGTGTAGCCCCCAGTCCCCCCACCCCCATCCCGCCCCTCCCAGACTGAACACACACCGCAGTTGAAACCCGTTACCCTGCTTGTACGACCCCGGGTTGCTTGTTACCCCTCTTCTACAAACAACAGACACCAGCTAGCCTGCCTCTATCAAAGCGCACACATCTAATAGACAATCACACACACTCACATTCAGTGTCCTCATCGCCCGCCACCCTGCCCTCCCCAAAGACACAATGATTCAGTTTGTCAGAAAAAAATCCTCAGAAAAAGGTGCAAGAGAGTCATCGGCACCTAGAAGTTGGAAGGGGAGGGTGGCAGCGTTGGCGTCTGATGACATCATTGTCCCAAAGTGCCAGTCTCACCGCTGACTGGTGCGCCAGCTCCGTCTTTGCAATGCCACCATCCTCTGTGGGCATTTATAAATTTAACAGTAGGAGAGACAGAAAGGAGTAGGAGGAGGCAGATGTTAATTTTCACGGTTGGCCTACGAGGGGGAATATCTAACGCCAACAGCGCTCCGTAGCATGGAGGGAGTCTCTGTCCGGGGAGGGGGGTGTGGGCTCAGATAAGTCGAGTGGAAGCGCGCATAGTATTCTCAGAACTGAAGTGGACGTTGTTTTGCTTCTGTCGGTTGATCCTGTTGGTCCGTGGGCACTTCCTGTACAAAGATAAAAATGATAAAGAATTTAATTACGGAGCCTTGAATGGAGAAAACACTAATCCTGCTAAGAGCCTGATGAAACATGATGAAATTCTGATGTTTTATGGGACAAGATGGTGATACTCAATATTGATCTGACTGACACAGCCTGGGATCTGTGTTTCCTGTTGTGACTAACTTTTATCTCATGCACACCAGTTTTCCTCAATGAGAAAAGGCATCCTTTATGTTTAAAGCTCAAGGCACAGAGGCTTGGCCATGGGCCATTATCACGTGGGAGTGATGTTTTTATGTCATGGCAACACATTGATCAAATCTGCAAGAGCAGTTGTTTTCAATTGTTACAGAAAATATAAAAAGTATAATACTCATGAAACATGTACGTTGGAGTTTCATCCCACTCTTCTTTGCAGACAGAAGGACAATTCCAGGATTTTGATGTTCCTTTTCTGAACCCATGTCTTAGTTTGTTTTGGTGTGAGCTTTGGGTCATTGCCTTGTTGAAATGTGTAAAAAACCTGGAACACCCTGACAGCTTAAGAGTGCACACCCTATCATAGTGGGAGTCCCAGAGAACACGGAAAGCTCCATTGTTCAGTTGTGGAGCGGCTTTGCTCCATCCTTGGCATGAGGATGAGGATCCTCGAGTCCCAGAGAGAGCGATTCAGAGCGGAGCACTGGCAAGCACTGGCAAGCACTGGCAAGCACTGGCAAGCACTGGCAAGCGCCGTCTACGCGGCTAGATTTGTGAGAAGTTACGAGTTTATCTGAAGGTTACGAGATCACATGACTGTTGTGCAGAAGTCTGCTCATTTAAAGACTTATATATCGCAAGGCTTGTTCTTTGTATGATTAAATATCTAAAAAGGGTAAGTGCTTAATTAGGCATTAAGTTAAGTGGTGTGGAACTGCCATCAATTAAAGTGATTGTAAATAAACTAGATAACATTCGCGGTTGCTTTAGTATTTTCTTGACAAGGGAATGATGAGAAAAACTTAACAGGGAGGCTACAAAGATTCCAACAGCAACACTGAAGGAACTACAGGATGTTTTAGCAGGTTCCTGTAACTCCTTAAATGTACTAACATTACAGGTCTGGACTGTGAGGTACGGTGGCAAGACAAAAGCCGTTTCTTACAAAATGAATGTGTCTAAATAATACCAAAAATGTAAACTGGAGTGAAGGCAAAAGTTGTGTCCATAAAGGTATTAGTTGGGAGGGGTGTGCAGATTAAATGTGACATAGAATGGTTGAACAGGGTATTTATTCTTGTTCTGTGATGTCATATATAGACAACAAAATGTTGGTTTTGTCTGTAATGCCTCAGAAGCTTGTTAAAAACCTCTCTCAGAAAGCTGTGTTAGATGGGGGATTTTAAACGTGTAGTTTTGCACCTATTTGGGTCCTTTTGGGCTTAACTGGCAACCTCAATATGAAATGCAAGCACTTGATGCTGATTGGCTGCCTTTGCTGCCACTCAAAAGAGACTTGCCAGCTTGGGAAAATGGACAGAGCAACTTTCTGTAGCTATGGCCAACGCACAGAATTCAGAGTTCAGATCCGGTCCAACAAAAAAAAAAAAAGGTCCCAAACACACCCAAGCTTGTGTACTTTCTGCCAAAAGCCGGGCTTGATACCCGACCCAAATTCGGGCCGGGTATCAAGCCGGGCTCAGGCAGAGAATTCACTCTATTTGCTATGTTGTGATCATTACGCCATAGCTTTATAAAAAATAAAAATACTTCTATGCCACTATATCCAGCACGAACCAACGAAAGTGGTGGGAAATCAGGGCCTGATACCCAGCCCGAACTCGGCACTGCGCCGGGTCGGTCCGGTCCCGACCTGCCAGCTCAGCTAGTCAATCTGCCAAATGATTGCCTAGCAATGCAGTGGGCGTCCGTTATCAAGTCACGGCGGCGCTACAGACATGCTCTGTGTTCGTTATATTTTCATCGGATCTGCGCTGATCTCATCAAAAAATATCCCTGTAAAATCCCCAGGACGGAAATCCGTCCCCAGGATGGACAACTTTAGTTGTGGGTGTGGCCCAAAGCTCGTCTTTAGCCTGCATCTTCTGATCCAAACTTAAAGGTAAAGTAAGGAATTCGACACGATTCCTGTCCGAGGAGGCTTTTTTGGACACATTCAGTATCTCCTCACCATCTGCTAGTTTTTACTATCTGAAAACGCTGTAAGAAATGAATGAATAAATAAATAAAATGAAAACATGGTGGGGATAGCCTGGCCCCCCTCCAAACCATGAAGGTGGACCACATGGGCGGAGCTTTCCTGAGGAACACTGGAGGGAGGGTGAAGGAGGAGCGAATGTCCACGTTTTGTTAAAATATCAACATATGAGGTATCATTCAGAAATCGCTTACCCTACCTTTAACTAACCTCAGTACTGACAACCAAAACGTCGTGAAATTTTGTCCACAGGGAACTCATATCATCAAGTAATTTGACATAAAAATCTAAGATGTGTAAAAATTGTCGATTTAACTGTTGGTAGTTATTTTTGACTGGACCTTCCAAAGTCTGAAAATAATTCAAAATTCAAATACAACAAAAGTCCTGAAACAGAAAAGTCAGTTTAATTCATGCTGACAGGGTTTTAATGTCATGGCGTTCACTTGTACTAAAGAAACAAACTCAGTCTGTTAATTTATCCAGATGTAACAATACATGTAAAGATTCAAACAAATGGCTCGCTAATCCTTCTGCGGCTTTAATCAATGATTTGATCGATCAGACAGACAAACTCTTAAGATCACTGAGCTGCTGGTGGGCTGGGCTCAAACGTCACGAGTCGTCGTCGGGGAAAAAAGGTAAAGTGCATGAAGTTCTGCATCGTGGTTTTCCAACGACTTGAGAGAGAGAGAGAGAGAGAGAGAGAGAGAGTGAGAGAGGCGTTTCCATAGCGACAGTGATCACGGAGACTGGGGAGGAGACGAGGCACTGACAGGAAACATGAATCGTGGTGAGCTGACAGCAGCTGCGAGGTGTCAATCCATCAGTTCATCCATCTGTCCGTCCGCAGCGCTGCCTGTCTGTGTTGGTGGTTTCCATGGTGACGAGTCTCTGTCCATGCAATGAGTGTCATCTCTACAGGCCCAGCGACTTGCGAACAATCTTCTGAGCCAGTCTGTAGAACTGCTCTCTGTCCTCACGCCACATTTTAGACGCGTCCACGTTGGCGCCGCTCTCGTCGTTCGGCTCTGCGGGGAGGAGAAAGAGTTTAGGTCTGGGAATGATCTGCCCGGTCAGCATGTCAGCTTCTGGAGTGTTGGAAGTGTGTACCTGCCAGCATGCTGACCACCGACAGCAGGATCTTCTCCACGCTCTGGACTGGACTCCACCTCTCTGCGCTGCTCTCGTAACCCATCGGATCATCGCCTGGAGCATGGAGGATGGAGATGCACACCCGGCCGTCAGGATAGACTGAGGAGGAGGAGGAGGAGAAGATCATTTCAGGTGTGGTTTAAAAGGTGGAATCATTTATCTGAAATAGAGACTCTTATTCTGAAGGTCAGGCGTCTCACTTCTTCTATATTCATTTCAGGCAGTTGACCTTTTTCCTTCCTGACAACTGCACACAGATAAAAGTTTGAAACTGAAAACTTCCTTTGCAGCCTGAGGACATCTGCTAGACGTCTGACAGTCCTCACACAGTGGACCTGTCAGGGAAAATCAGTTCCATCACTGCGCTGTTATCAGTGTGAAAACCGCTTCCTGTCCAGGCTGAGCGGCTTCCTTCATCAGCAGAAATCAAACCTGCAGCTGATAAACAGCCTCATATAAATGTAATTTTGATGGTTTCCATCCTCTGCCCTCCCGCCCAGCTGTTTACGTCCAGGTAGCAACAAACCCCCTGGACTGCAGGTTTATGTTTTTATGTGGATCTTCAAGCTCCAACCAATAATCTTAAATTTCCTTTTCCCACTACGCCATCATCTCCATCTATGAACTAAAAACAACAAAAAGAAATAATGAGGGCATCAGCTTGTAGAAGAACCTGAAGCAGCTGTTTCCTGTATGACGTCATCAGTGTCTCACCAGGTTGTGGAGGAGTTATTGTTGGGCTTTTTGGGGGCGTTTTTTTCTTCTTCACTGCTCTTTTAAGAGGCGTTCTGTAACGTCAGTGGCTTTTACATACCGACCCAAACAAGGAAGAAAAATCCTGCAAACATCCACCAAACAGTAGAAAGAGGTTGTGTATGATGTGTGCATGTTAAGTACTAACTGCCTGAAGAGTTAGAAGTTCTAGAAGAGCATTAATGAAAGTACGAGCAAACTAAGTAACGTGTTTCCTGTTGACAGTGCTGCACATGTGGATCTTGATGATTACGTCACCAGAAATTCCTGCGACTTTTCACTCAGTCACAGAATGTGAGGACGTACCTCACAGACACAGGTGGGGGCTCCTTTTTCACGACACCAGGAGGAGGATCTGAATTTACATACACGCATGGAGAGCAGGAAAAGATGGAGATGTCAGGACCTGCCGTCTCACCACAACGTTTCATTTGGACCGAGGTCCGGACCGCAACGTTCCAACACTTGAATCACTTCCTTTTCTGTGTTTGGGGTCACTGATGTGTCACATGACCCAATTCCAAGTGAGCTTTAGCTGTCAAGACAGATGACTGTTATTTTGTGAACCTCCCTTCCCTCTTCACCTTCCCCGCTCAGTCTGCATCATGAACACATTTCCCTCATGGTATTGTGTTGACATGCGTCTGAAAACATTCACATTTATAGGTTTTTATAGCTCCTGATGTTCAAAAATAGATAATTAGCATCTTATTGAAATTTACCCTTTAAGTCCCTCTTCACCAGCACAAGGCCTTATGGGCGTGGGTCAAAACGACCCCGAGTTGATGCAGAGGCGGTTAGGGTTGTGAGGGTTAACGCAGTGAGGGGGTACCCAGCATTACTCGCATGAGTTGTATGCATGTTATGTTGGTGTTTGTCTGAGGTTGTACTGCTTAATAAGACCCCTACAACCAGATGATTTCTATTATTATTATTATTGGAGTTAAAGGAGCGGCTCCTGACTTGTGCACAACTGTATCTGTTCACACAGATCAGTCCTCACCTGTCTACACCTGCAGAGGTGGTGCAGACTACAAATATAAAGAGTGAATGTTTCAGCTGCTGGGGGAACAGGTGAGGCCGTGTGCAGACACAGGTGTTGTATTTATGGGCGGGGCTTGCGGTTCTGAGTGGATCCAGCGCCGCAGAGATGTTTTCTGCCGAAACGAAGCTCAGGAGCCTCTTTGTTTTTTAGCGTTGAGACACTTTTCCTCTGAAACCGGAGACCTACTTTATCAGGCGGCTGGATGTTTTTATCTGCTGCAGGTTGTTGATGGAGGATCAAACGATACAGTTGCAGCAGGAAGTTCAGCTCAGGGCCATGCTGGTGCAGCAGCAGGAGGGGGAGGATGGTGAGGATGATGATGATGAAGGGTCTGCAGTCAGTGCTCTGTCCTCAAATCAGCTGTGACATCACAGCATCAGCCCACTAATCACAGCGCTAATGACAGCAGCTTCAATGACGGGTTGGAAGTCAAACCAACAGTTTCAAACGCAACCGAGTCTCCTGACTGGTCATGTGACTGCTGCTCTAAGTGACAGCACGTGGAGCACGCTTTAATTCTGGAAAACTCAGACTGAAGCAACATTCAGATGGTGTTAGCCAGGATAAATTTTCAGTTTATAGAGAGTCGCTGTGATTGGTCCGTCAGGTGGACTTACTGTTGGGGTGAAACATGTCGCAGGTGAACTTCATCTTGGGAGGACTGAGAGGATAATCGGAGGGGAAGCTGAGCACAGCAGGAAACACTCCTCCTTCGAAACACGTGTCTTCTGGACCCCTGAAACACACAAGTTCAGACAGAACCTTCAGCTGGTTCCAAGGGGACTAAAGGGGGTTCTGGTTCTATTAGGACATCAGATGCTTCTTATGGTCTTTCTGGTTCCTGTTGGAGATCCCAGGTTCTTTATTTAATACTTATGTTCAGAGAGGTTCCTCTAGAAGCTAACAGGGATGACGAAGTTCTACTGGTCTTTACTGGCCACTGGAGTTTCTTTTTTCTTCCAAATATTACAACATTAAAAAAAAGTTGTTTTTTTTTAATTAAAAAAAAATGTCGAAGTCATTAAATTGAAAGTTTTTACTATAATTTGAAGGTTTTATCCAAAAATGACAATTTTTTTTAAAAGAGACTTTTACAAAAACTCAAGCTTTGACAAAACTGAGCAACTTTTAGTTGTAAAATCTTGCAAACGTTTAATAAATCCTGACTTTCTGACGTAAACCAGCTGCTCTCACCTGATGTTCCACTTTTTGATGTCAGAACCGAATCAGCCTCGTTGAAACTTCCTCAGAAATGTTCTAGTTTTGGTTCCCGTGGACCAAAACCAGCCGCCGCTTCATTGTTTTAGACTAAAACGTGCGTGCACTGATATAACTTAGAAGTAGAAACTACATTTCTGAGCAAAGTTCAACGTGACTACCGGTTTCATAGAAAGACTTACAAATTAGTGAGTTTTGCGTCCTTTGTCAAAATGTCCCATAAACTTCGATATTTTCAAACAAATATTTGCAAAGTTAAAAAGTCACTATTACGTGACAACTGTGATTGTGCGATAAAAAGTCTCAATCTTGCAAAATTTGCAATTTTCTAAGAAAATTTCTATAGAAAAAAAAAATCTAAACTTTGTAATTTTAGTACAAAAGTCTCAATTTTATGATGAAAGTTGTGAATTGATTCCGGGTTCCCCCTAAAATTATTTTCTAGGACTTTTCCAGGACACTTTCAGTCGCTACTGAGACCAGCGATGACATCATCCGCTAACACTGTCCCCGTCGTTCTTTGGAAGTGTTGTAACTTAGCTGTAATTTAGCCACATTGTTTTCTATGTTTATGAACATAGATGTTTGATGTGCAGTCTATGGTGATAATTTATCTATGGAAAATACTGCTCGCAGACCAATACGAGCAACACTTTCAACTTACAGTTGCTAGTTTTGTCTCTAGGTGCCAAGTCTGTAACACGGTCTGAAAAGTCACTAAATCTAGTGACAAGGTCAACTGGAAGCACTGGGCTGCAGAACTACTCAAAGCAAAAACATCATTGTGATTGGCTGGTCGCATCATGTGGGGCGTCGCATCTTGATGTTGCCTAGAAGATCGGATGACAACAAACATGCTTGTGCCTAACTTTTAACACGTTTTACATTCTCTCACAAGGCGGGGAGGACAAATAATTTTCCAGGACTTTTGACCTTTTTTTCTCACTTTCCATGTTTTCCAGGACTGTAAAATTGGTCAAGGATTTTCCACACACACACACACACACACAGTACCAATTATGTGGGCAGGGGGAGTGCCTGAACAAGTGCTTCCCCATGTCCACATCCATGGATGAGGTGCCCCTGAGCAAGGCACCCAAAACCCCCACCCGCTCCCTGGGCACCGCACCAAATGCGGAGGTAGAATTTCCCCACAGGGATTAATAATAATATATCAAAAGAAAAAAAATACAATATCAAATGCTATCATTGTGTATATACATTTAATCAGTATGACAGTGGCGTCTCTCAACTAGGTTGCCTGCAGTAATGTTTACGATCCAGCAGGTGTCCTATTGCGTAACGCAGTGACACAGTATCGACAAAGTATCAATGCCGTTTGGGTAATGTGCCGCAACTTTTCAAAAGGCTTCATCTACCCAACACTAATGTTAACTGAATAGTGTTAATGAATGGCTGTAGCTAGCTATGTGAACATGAAGTGTCAAATGTAACTGAGATTAACTCGTTCTTTTGTTTTCTCCAGGGTGTTTTGGGCAAAAGCTTCCCTGGGACTGGGAGAGACCAGGGGATGAGAAAGGCGGGGCTGAAGTATTGTAGTTTAGCTGTTTGGTAATTGGGTTGTGTTTTAATCAGTATTGTTAAATAATGATTGGTATTTTGGGGGGTTCATTTATATATGTGTAGATGGGAGACACTGGATAAAAATATTGTATTGTTTTAAAGATGTTTGAACGGGAATATCCCTCGGGAGAGAGGAAATGGTTTGAACCTGTTAATAGTAGATGTTATGAAAGGCTGTTCTCTGTTCGTTTGGGTGGGCAGCGAAAAGGCAGGTATGTTGCAGTTTGTCCCCTGTGAGTTCCTGTTTTTAACAGATTTTGTATGGAATAAAAGACAAACCTCTACAGAAATGACTCCTGCCTGTATGTCATCTTTACTGTGATCCAGGTGTTCGGTGGCTGTCCTGTGACACCTTCTAACCCTTTTTCAGACTGATTAGCAACAGCATTTGCTTCTTTAAGATTATTGCTGATGTTTTTCATTTTTAGCATTGTGTTAGCACACACGTTGAATGCTCCATATCAGCTATACTATCCCCACACACTGATTCTCTGACTCAAGTTTTATCAAGATTACGACACATTGCATTTTGCTTTACATCTCAGTTTTCTGTTGTTTTTTTTTTTATACCAAATTTTATGATGTAAAGCACTTTGAGTTCCCTTGCTGCTGGAGAACACCAGATGGCTGTTTGTTCTTATACATAAACATTAGACACAAACAATGAACTTTCTTTTTCCACATACTCTCATCTTGTCCACTGGAGTCATGTTAGGCAGAGTCAGCACAAAAGTCTTTCAACTTTTAGATTTTATTTAGCCACTTCAAGTGAAAAAAGGCCATCCCTCTTCCCCTTTCTTTTACTGAGTATATGAAATAAGATTTAAAGAAAAGGCAGAACCAGCGCAGCTCTACCTTATAATTTTATCTAAATGGATTTGTGGTCATAAAGTGGAGAGCAATGACAGGTCGAAGTGACTAAAAAGTGATCTTCAGCATAGATAAGAAAATCAATTTATACACAGGCCTGTGTCTGGGCAGCTGCCAGTCTCCAGCAGAGCAAATAGTAATAATGATGCTATGGATGTCTTTGCTCTGCTATTTTACTAAATAAACACCCTAAACAGTGGAATTTATTCCTTTCACACCAAGCTGAAAATAAAACATTGATTGCGCGGTTAACTATGGTACCAAACATCTCGAGACCTCTTAAATTGTGATACTCAATTTACACCCTTAAAAACCAAGATATAGTCACATATATGGAATTAATGAGATTGCTGGGATGGAGAGAACAATGCAAAGTCTGTATGTCTGGCATTAAACTGAAAACAAGTATGTGAGACACCAATCGTCCGCCCACTTGTTGCCTTGCAGGCGGATGTTGGAGATGAGGAAAATAAGTGGCAGGACGA
>JBAMYA010000014.1:961629-998105 GCA_037176975.1 Arrhamphus sclerolepis
ACAGGGGAGGAACATTGCAACCTTTTTGTTGTTTTTGCAAACACAAACACAGGCGTGAACGCACCCGTACCCCCCCCCCCCCCCCCCACAACCACCACACACACACACACACACACCCCCACCACACTGATTCAGAACTCATTTGGATGCAACCTTGAATTCCTCTAACCAGCAGGGGGCAGCAGAGACCCTCCACACTTCCTGTCTGATAAGCACTGTTCTGTATGCAACCAGGCTGTCTGGCTGGGCGATCGAGGTTGGAAAGAACTTAGAAGAAGAGAGGGAGTGAGAGACATCCAGACCCCCTGGCTGCCACACTATCAGCCAGTAAAAGATGGCAGACCTGAGCGGCACATAGGTGCATTCAAAATGAGTGTGTGCATGTGTGTCTGTTGGCGCTGAGTTTTAATGTGTGTCTTCTTTTTGCCTTTATGCATCATTGTATTTCTGTGCAGCCTGTGTTCAGTTGTAGTCTGCAAGCCTCGGTGAAAATGTGTGCATGTGCTGTGTGTGTGTCTGTCCTGTCACGGGCACCTGTAATTGCAGCTGTGTGTTTAAATGTGTGTGTGCGTGTATTTGTAATTTCTCGCATTGGGTGGGGGTGGGGGGTATTTCTGTACATCTTGGGCCCGTATAAGACTCACTGACCACCATGAAATGCCATATTTATCTCTAGGATTACCTTCTTATAAAGCCGATACGGCTAACATGTTGGCAGCTACATGCAGCTGCAGACACATGGAATGGTGTTTGTTAGCATTTGCTACTTACTTGCTTGTATTTCTGTGCTTATGAGGTCCAGTTATGACCTAATCCCTGAGAAATTCACAGTGAAACTGGTTGTGTGTCTCTAGCTTTAGTTTTTCATCATGCCAGTATGACTAATGTGCTCGCAGCTACATACAGCTCTACTTGGACACATGGTGCTATGCTAATTTGAGAAATATGAATTGTATTCTTGTTAATTCTTACATTCTGGGGTACTTTTGTGTGTCAAAAAAATATCCAATATGACACAGTTCTTAAAAAGAAGAAAACTTTGAAACATATTTTTTCCAGTATTGGTGACTTACATCAAAGATGCACATAACGTGTTGGCAGCTGTGCTAGGACACATGGAACAAAGTTATTGTAAGAAATTTTAAATCATGCGCGTCAATGTTTCTTCTTTCTCACAATCTGAGGTATTTCTAGATTTCTGAGGCCTAAATGTGAGAGTTAAAAGGAGAACATGGTGATACTCTACAGCATCACCTTCTGATAAAGCTGTTACAGCTAACATGCTAGAAGTTATGTACAGCTCCGCTTGGACAAAGTGAAGACAACTATTTCATATTTGGGCTATTTTTAGATTTCTAAGCCCCAAACATGACAAAGTCCTTAGAATGAAGAATGCCATTAAAACTTCTTGCTTCTCTCCAGGATCTTTCTAAAACCAATATGACCTTTAAAAAAGAAAAAAATAGAGCTAAGCCTATGTTAGTAGCTACTTATAGCTGCACTCTGAGACATGGCACAAAGCTGAGAAATTTGAATCAGGCTCTTTAGTTGCTGAATGCTCTACTATATTCACAAATTAACATTTATACTGTGGGCTTTTGAAATATATTCCATATTTTTTTTGTATCCAAAAACTGCACTGCTGAAAACAATATGCTAATGTTACTCTGTAGCCTAATGCATTTCTATCTTAACAACCAACCCAGTGTAATTATCACTGTTGCTGACATATTAAGCTGTGAATGGACAATTAAGAACAGAAACTTGTCATTTTGGGATCACTTTTTAGCTTTTATTTAAAAAAAATGCAGGAATAAAATAATAATATCTTAAAAATAAACAAATCATTTTAATGAATAAATCTTTCACTTATAACAGCATCAACATTTCATATTTTATGTGTCTGAAGTGGGAAAGTTGTTAAATCAGTCTGCATTTATTAATAACTCCATGCCAGTGATTTTTATAGTATCTGTAATCAGCAGCTGTTTGTAGTTCCCGATGTGGTTCATTAAACCCTGCAGCTATCAGGGGACAACAGGACCGATATGCTGATAAATCTGCATTTTCTGATTTGAGGAGAGCATCCGCAGAGCACAGAGCCATCCCTCACCATTATTCTTCTGTGTTTACCTTTGTTATATCATATGCAAAAGCCACCAGGCAGCTACATAATCACACAACACACATCACTACAAGCTCAGGCTGTAGGTTTACAACAGATGATAAATGCACCCCTGATTTACTTTTCTTTTCAATAAGAGATTCTGGATTTTTTTCTTGGAATGGATTTTGATGGAAACCATTATGCTGCCATTTACAGCAAGAAATACAGAGAAATTGCAACTGAAATAGTATCATATTTTTTGCCAATTAATTTGGCTGCATAAAAAACTTCAATGCTCTTTGTGAATAGTTTCCACTATCCTTTGACAGATCCAGTAAAACCAATCATGTCCACACCATCTGGAGATTCGGTGCGCCACACGAAAACACAACTTCCTACATACGTTCTTTTCTGTGTTTTCAGCTGTTTATCCTTTCTCTTTGTGGATAGCACAGCTGTTTCAGAACAAGGTTACTCTGGCAGAGGTTGCATTCATGAATCATCATACTGATCGATCACCACCAACTTTAAAACCATCTGCCTAATATTTGAATTGCTGCTAGGCCACCAAACAGCTCTGAGTCATTGAGGCATGGATGCAGGATGTCCTGTGATGTCTGGCACCAGGACCTTGGCAACAATCCTTTGACATCCTTGAGTTGCGTTTGTGTGTGAGTGTGTGTGTGTGGCAGCGAGGCGGGTTACAGTTCTGGCTTCTTGCAACAGAATCTGGGGAGGTCAGGGGCTATATCAATACCACTGAGGGTTCTGATGCGTATCCAACCTTGACTCAACATTTTGGAAAGATTCATATAGACCACTTCAGTGCTACATTTCCAGCTTCCACGGTCTCAGTGAAAATGCTACGAATGCCTGGATGCATAGTTTCACAGAAGAAAACTGCATGTGAATGTTTTAATGTTGTGGCTGATCATCATATTTCCTCCAGCTCAGTACTTTTCAGTCACACTGCTGCACAAATGTGAACCACAACCGCACGGCACAGCCACAGCCGGCACAAAGGCTGGGAAACAGAACAAGATCTTAATGTGTAAGGCAGGGAGCGCCAACATCCCCACTAAACAGTGAAAAAAAAATAAAAAATCCAACGTGAGATTAATCTGAAGCAGAGCAAAAGCTCGTCCTGTTCTCTCTCACAACAACAACACGAGGGATCCCCCCCCCCTCCCTTCTCAGCACAGCAACTTGTGTTCATTCAAGAAAAACAATGCTGGTTATGAAATAAACGGGCTCCAGCCCTTGCCTTGAAAATTGCTAAATTTTACTGCCATCTCACATTATTTGCTGTCTTATATTGTCTGCAGATCAGACAGGAGGATCAACACATTTATGGTGAAAAGAAGGTTGGTGCATAACAAGAGCTTCTCTGTAAATATGTTGTTTGATTACCACACAAGAATACATGTGCTGCCCATAATAGCAATATAACTACTTCATTACTGATTGTGAGCCATTAAAAATCTATTCATTCCACTATGAATAAACAATCAACAGTTATGACTCAGGGTATTAGTCTATTATTTTACCATACTTAGGAAACTGCACTGAGTAAACCACAACCTCAATTCCAAAAACGTTGGGCCACTGTAAAATGTAAGTAAAAATAGAATGCAGTGACGTGCCATTTTATCTTCTATTTACAATATAATATAAAAAAACAATCAAATGTTTAAACTGAGATAAGGAGATGTTCCCCTCTTCTTTTAGCATATACTGTATGACTGGGAACTGGTGAGACCAGTAGCTGAGGTTTTGGAACAGGCATGTTTTCCCCATTCTTGTTTCCTTCAACATATTTTAAGTTTTGTGACGTGTGAAATGCTGTCGGTAAAAGGTCTGGACCATAGGCAGGTTATTCACCACCTGGACTCCTACTACGAAGCCACGCTTCTGTAAGGGATACAGTATGTGATTTAGCACTGTCTTACTAAAAGATGCAAGTCCTTCCCTGAAAAATTTACAGAGTAGCTACTCACGGAATCAGACAGCGAGCTGGTAACAAGCCACATATATATGGGATTAAAACCTCCACAAAACAATTCAACGAGGCAACAATTCACTTCCACCTGGAGTAAATCTATCACCATGACGAAGGGAGAGATGCTCTTTGTTAAAACTCACGACAGCAGAAAAAACAATGCGCTCTCGGCGCTGCGCGGGGTAGAGTAAGTGATGACAAATCTCCCACATTGATTGTCTTCACTAGAGACTGTACTGGGGCTACTGGTCATGTTCCTAGTGGGATGTTGGTGCTGCACGGTCCTGTTAATTCTGGATGACTGCAGTTCTTCATGACTGTGATGCTTCACTGTGAACCAAATGGTAGCGTGGTGGTGGTGTCGCTTCAGGGTCTCAAGATGAGGTGTCAGATGATGCAGATTTGTTTTTACATACTTGACTGTGTTTAAGTACTTCAATTCAATACCAGAAATAAATTAATTTCCAATACCTGGACCTATACAGGTGTTTCTTTTTTCCTCCACTTTTTAGATGTGTTGATGCCATCTAATTCAAAATCAGCTAACACTTTCCATAAAGTGGGAAAAATATGCTTTCCATATTATTTTTAATTCAATAAGTGATGATGAGATTTGCATTCTGCTTTTACACAGCGTCCTAGCTATTTTCTAACTGGGGTTGCAGTTTCTTTTCATACATTTAGGTGATATGAATGGCATCTAATATGTAATAGCTGCAATTAAACTCAGACCAAGTGGGGTTGTGTGCGTGTCTGTGCGTTTTCATGTGTACCTGCAGGTGGGCTGGGCGTGAATACTGGGGAACTGACACTCTCCGTGGACGCAGAAGTTTTTGTAGTGATCTGGACAGGGGATGTACAGACCGCTGGCCAGTCCATTCCTCAAGTCCTCTTTATCCCCTACTGTGAAGACATGCCAACACAAAGACACACATTAATGCAAAATACTCAAGTGCTTGTGGCCAGTTCTGCTGCTGCAATAATGCAATACAAGGCAGATGACTATTTAGATAACAATGGAACAGACAAATAATAAAAAAACAAAAGAAACGGAGGAGGAAAAAGTGGCTAGAAAGAGGAAAAAAGTCTGAGACAGACTGATACACCTCTGACTGACAGCACATGTTATTTGCTAATCCACCGCCATTACAGAACCACTCACCCGTGTGATCGGTCCGTGGAAAGTGTCCGTCGCCTTTGTTCCCGTTTATGATGTCGCCTGGAAAGGCCAAAGACACATTAAAGCTGATCTCAGGTCACTGCAACCTCTCCTGAAGCTCTGGCTCTGTCCATTATATGTTCCACATTCAAACCGACGTCATTGCAGAGGTTTGGAGGTGAATTGTCAGCTTCACAAAGGCCTCATACTGTGTGCACCTGTCTGCCTCATATGTGTAAATGCAAACCATTCTTTTCTAAAGTCAGAAGCAGTCTTTCCTAATGTATTATACTGAACATAGGCTAAAATGGAGCAGAATCACCTGGAAAGATCAGAGGGAATTATGCATTTCTGTTCACACCATTGACACATTGAATTCCTCTTTTCTGAATAGCCAGAAAAAAATCTCTTTCAAACCATTATTATATTATTGCGACAGATTTTTTTTCCCAGAGGACAGTGAATTTATGCTCTCAATATGAGAATATGAAAGTATTTTCTTTGAGCTATGATGCAGGAAATGTGTTTGAATATCACAGGCACAATTCAAAAGTGAAATTCATTTTTTAAATGGTATCAGATGATATCTCTTAAATTTTAAATGAATTAATTAAAAGACGTATCCAGCATCCAGAGGTAAGATACAACTTGACTGACTACAGGTATGATCAGGGTGCATCTTTTCGATTTGAGCCCAGGATTCTTTGTCTCTACCTCAGATGTTGCACTGCTCCTCCTCGAAACTCTGCCTTCACACTCAGAAACTCTCAGATTGTGTTCATATCTGCTCTGCTTCACCTCCAAGCTTTGCCTGCTCTCTTCACTTTCTCTTGCTTCTCTTCGGTGCATTGCAAAACTTCTGCTCTCTGATTTTTCTCTGTTCGCTTGCAGATCTCGCAGCAGCTGATCTCTCCAAATCATCCCCAGTTCTGTAGGCCTCAGTGCTTCTCTCCCCAGCAGGCTGTCAAATTGCTCCTGACTCAGCCTGAATTACACCTGACAACAGGAAGAGTACAACTGCAGCTCCTGGATAAGCTGCTGGAAGAGCACAAGCTCTCCCAGCTGCTGTCTAATGCTGCATTCACACGGCGGTGTTGCGGCAACGAACGGGGAGTGGTGTTTCTGACGCGTCTTTGCTGCCAAAAAACAAGCAATCAAATTTCTTCCTGCCGGCTACAAAAATAAGAGCCGTGCTTTGAATTGTGGTGCGTTCACATGTCTGTGGAGCATGTGAGCTCTGTGTTCGTCTCCATAGACTTTGAATGGGGCGGCGCTATTTGCCCCTGAAATGAATTGTGGGTTGCATGTGTCACAGCGGGTCCAAGTCTTCTGTCAAACATTGAGAAATTTTCAGCTTTTGACACATCAACACATCCATCAGCCAGTCAGGTTGCGGCAAAGCAGAAAGCGCTAGCCTATGACAGCATACATGGGGGCGGGTCTATAGCAGCTTGTATCCATCTATGATCGGACCTCGCAGGACAGGAAAATGGAGGAAATATTAATAATATTTTTTGCTTTCAGGATTTTTTGTTGGCAGCAGTTTGTCTTTTCTTGTGACGACACAGTCAACCTGAAGTGTCAGACACCACCTCCGCCATTACTCCTCTGACACTCTCTCCTCTGTGTATGATTTTGTTAGCTAGCTCTAGCTGTGTTGCCACAACTCAATTGACTGATGCATGCAGTGAAGAAAAAGTTTTGACGGACGCACCACTATTGTATGGAACCCACAATCCACAAATCATATGACATCATACCATTCACAGTCTGTGGGGACAGATGGAGACAGCGCTTGCTAAGCGTACGTGTGAATCCACCGTACGGTGCTGCTTTCACTCCAGCCCAAATGCTGCTCTGCAGTGCATGCCGCATGACAACGATCAGTAGTTTCATTGGTCAAGAGCGGTCTTGGCAGGAGTCATGTTTCCATGACAACTGGCCTCAAGCAAAGTGCTGAAAAACATGGTGACACAACAACTACACATCGGCCTTTTCTTAAATATTATTTGTTTGTACCACTCCAGACATGGTAAACAGCTTGCAAACGAAGCAGCTGCAAGTTGTTTGTCTGCAGTGTTAGTGTTACTGTTCTCCCATGTTTACATACTCCTTCACAACCCACAATGCACAGCCCAGCAGATCACAGAAGCTTCTTTAGCTCAAATGTGTGCTGTCTACCCTGGTTGGTCTGAGATCGAGGAGCTTTCACATCACAAATAAACCATACCAGAGTTCACCAGTAGTTCATCTCCTCAGAGCAGCCTTGGTGCAGCTGTTTTGGTGTGTTGTTGTGTTCACACTGACACAAATCAACTGCACTCAAGACCAAAGCTCCTTTGGGCCAATCAACATGACCATAAAATGACCAAAGATACCATAGATCCACACCCTCATTGTCCTTGCTATAGCTTCTCCTCTCCTCGTAAATAAATCTAAAACAGAACTTCTTACTAGCATGTACACAAATACAGCATGCTTCAATGTCCGCAACTTAAAAACCTAGTTAATATTGTGGCGATGGACTCAAACTTTCTCGAAATGTTGCTGGAGCTGCCACTGGAGGTAGAAACAGTCATGCTGTCAGCTGACTTCATGTCTTCACTCCAGTGTGAAGCTAACATCTGCTCAGACACAGATTCACGGCTTCTGCAGTGTTTGTGGTGTTGTTGTTGTACTGTTTAGTGTCAGAGTAAGTATGAGTGTCTGTCTGGGATTCAGACCTTGGCAGTGGCCCAGATACTTGACTTCGATGCGCTCCTGTTTCTGACAGGACGCCTCCTTCACCTGGCAGGGGTTGTCATAGGATCGACCGTCTGAGGCACACACCGGGTTGAAGCTGATGTGCGAACAGTCGATGTTGCAAACACACCTGAAGAAGAAGAAATTGCAGTTTTACATTTCCTGGTATTTAATATAACAGCTGTGCCAAGATGAAATGTGAAACATGACTGAAAACGGGAGCATCTGTATTGTGGTGCTCGACCCAAATGTGGTGATGGGGTTAAAAGTGCGATAAGAAAAGAGAACAGTAGAGCTCAATCTCAGCCGGGATGTTGGACCAGTAATCTTGCTCAGGCCATGTTTTAGTTCATTTAATTTGACACAATAGCAAATGGCATTAACTTTGGAAAATAGGAAAGGCTTCACTGAAGGCCTGATAGACAAATGATGAAGCCTTGCAGTGGCAGAAACCAATTAATAATGAAAGAACTGCAACAAAATACAAAGCCGAGCAGTGTAACGTTGCAGGGAAACTAGAAAAGAAACAAAAAGTTGTCATTCAAAATGTGAAATGCTTTTTCATTGATAAAGAAATAATCACTTGCAATATTTCAAAGAATATATATTTGCACAACAAAGCATTTGAATGTAGTCAAACTACTAACAGTTGTGTTCACTAAAGCTGAAAATCCATAGCTTTTATTTCCAAACACACAAATTCTTTGGGAACAATCATACTCCATTCATATTCCCAAGTGTAGGTAAACCTCTGGTTTATATTCTGGTGACGATCACTGAATATGCTAGCAGCTGGTCACTGGCACACTTAGCTAGTAATGCTGACTAACATCTTGCGTCATTAGTTCCACACGGTACTGTACGTAATGCGTATGGTTGCGTTTTCGTGGCTGTTTTGCCACTTTGATGAGCCAGATTGCAGCTGCTTATTTGCAGAGCACCTTTGCTCAGTAACTTCAACAGACACTTTACACACACATTTACTCTTGTTAGTTTAAAATCAAAAATGTGCCGGATAAAAGCTACTGCTAACATTCTTTTATCTTTTGCAGCGCTACGTGGTTAAAATCCGGGACAAGCAATATGCGTCTTATGTTACATAATTTGTTGCATTTGGTATGAATGCATGTATTTTCTCTGAAACGACTGGCTGCTATTACATATAATGTATATCTGTATACCTTTGTTACATGTAAGTGTTATGATAATAAAGTTTTAAATCTGTGATGACCGCACTGTGAATATTTATTGTAATCTTCTACCAGTAAAATCTGAAATTTATAGTTCACCAATAATCCAGAGTGAAAAGACCCAAAGAAACCGTCATGTCTGGTCTGGACTGCATTTTCTCCAAAGGTCAATGTTTCACTGAATCACAGGGTAAAATTTAAATAAGAAGCCTGTCTGCGCAACTTACATAACCTCTTAGATCCAGAAAACTTTCAAATTAGCCAGCTTTTGTGTTCTCTGCCTAATGAATCATTTACTTCCTTCTATTAAGTTACTGTGCTTTAGCAGAACAGAGTAATGCCTTCATTTGTCAGATTCGGGAGCTTACTAGACCATTTTTAGCTCTCACAAATTAACAAGGAAATTTGCTGTTGAAACACAGTTCTAATCTAAATTTCAAGGCGCAACACTGCGTGGGCTGCTCTGCACGTGCCATCTGCATAACTGCAATGAGAGAGAAAAACCAAGTACCCAGCGCGGGTGTGAGTATTCTGTGTGCGTACGCGTGTGTGACCCCTCCAGTCTGTGGCAGGCCTGATCAGCAGAAATGACACACAGATGGCCTTCCCCAGACACTTGCTGCCGAGTAGCGCTGCATGCGAAATTCTGTAATTATAAATCTGTCATCAGTCTCAACGGTACTTTCTCCTTCCCCTCGTGCCAAGATCTCGGTAAAGCACGGGCATTCAGCTGTCTTACAGCAGCGTTTGCATATACGCCCACGTGGGCGCCCACCAACACGGAAATACAAAGGCCCACCCCCCCAGCCCCCACACACATAAACACACACACAGATGCAGACACCTTCGCAATCAGCCGTGATGATTCACAAGTGCTGACAGTGATGTTGATTGAAATGGCGTGCAGCAAAGCGTGGCAGTGCTCAGCTACTGCTGTAATGATGGATCAGCAAAGCAAGAATGATGTGAAGAGCGGCTTCGTTAGGCATCACAGAGGATGCAGTCATGGAAAGGCTGGCAATCCTCCAAATCCCACATGACACTGAAGGTGAGCCGCCGCAGCTCTGAGTGGTCTGCCTCTGCAGAGGGTTGCACCCTCAGACCACGGCACCATCATTTAAAATGACATTTTACTTAAATGACAAGGGGAAAAAAAGGCTTTTGTGCTTCTACAGTGATTACGGCTATGACAATGACAGGAATCTACATAAAACTTTTGAGATAATTGATTCAACTGTGGAAAAAAAAAACGCTTTCTTTTTCGCTCGTGTATCTATTTATATCGTATTTTTGTAAGAAATGTTTCATTACTACGTAAAAAAAAAAAAGAGTGAACTTTTCAAGGAACTTAATTTCATATCCATCTGGCAGGCATTTTCTTGTTTTATGTAATTTGATCGACACAACATGCCTTCCTCTTTGAAGGCGATAACAACTGTGAAACAAAGAAAAAAAAAGCAGACTTGTTTAAGCAGCAAGTCTCTTGGGGTATGCATGTATAGATTTATATCCTTTGGGATTTTCAACAATTTCTCAAGACAGATCTACTTCAACTAATTCAAGCTGAATGGATTTGACAAGTTAAGACCATTGACCATGCTGGATAAGACAGACCCCTTGGTCGAAAGTAGACAGTTTCCTGAGGTTTTAATGAAATTCCTGGGACATGTTTTGTCAAAATACCTTAGATAAAAAAAAAAACTTTTTTTTTTTTTTTTTTTTACAGCTCATAGCTGCTGAATATCGCAAGATTTTCAGTTGGGCTGAGATGAAGTGAGGAAAGCTAGATAATTCCATTCTGATCTGTCCCTGATGTCACCATTCAAATCGGAGGCTACATCCACACTAGTACAGTCACATTTTAACGTGTGAAAGTTTAGCTGCAGGTACATCTGGCATTCACACTCCTCTAGCAAGGTTGGCCATCAGAAATGAGAAAACGTTTTGATCCATGGTAGACACTGTTTCAGTTTGCAAACACAGGTGTTGTGGTCTACAAACACAGACAGACAGAATCAAGAGCTTCCTGGGTGCACCTAGGAAGGTTAATATATAATAGAGTCTAACAGTCTTTGTGAGTCATGCATTATTGCAATCACGATTGGGGAGCTTTCGCCATTAAGTTTTATCACACCAGGATGCAGAACGCGTGGTAGCAGAAAATGTGGCTTCTGAAAATTATTGGCAATAATTACAGGCTTCAAAGTAAATTTTCTTTGATTTTCTACTTCACAAATTGGAACTGATTTGTGTTGGTCTTTTACATGAAACCCATGTTAATTCTAGACTGAGGCTGAAAAAGAAAAAAACAAAAAAATATATCAAAGGTGGTAAAAAGTGCAGGGGATGGAGGGGGTTGGATGCTCTGGCAAGGTCTGGTAGTATTATGTCTTTCTGTCATTAGGGACCAGTTATAATAGTGAAGAGTCTGTTTATGTGCAACATATGAAGTAGATGCTATATTATTTAATATACAGGACTGTCATCCTTATTGACGGTCAGCCATTAATGTATGGAGTACCACAGAGCACAAGACAAGCTTCCCTATGGGACAGTAAAAAAATATTGCATCATATTAAAAAAAGACAAAGAAATCCATACATACAGAGACTTGATTGATACTTCAAGCAAAGTTGTTTCAGTACAGACACACTAAGGTTAACAGTTGGCAGGATTCATAGTCGAACAAAAAACAAAAACTGTATTAACCTTCTTGTGGTTGTCAAAAAATGACATGAAAAAGTCTATAAACAAAAGTCCACAATATCTGCAGCTACTGCATTGTTACAAATTCTACTTTACATCTAGATATGGAGTCAGATCAGTGCAAAGGGACGGGTTCACGCTCAAAGCCTGAACACATTACAGTTGAAGAAGAGATTTTCTGTTGAAGTCATCTGCATAGCTGCAGACCACTTGGGGCTAGTGGAGGAAAAATATTTTTGTAATATGGGTTAACCTCTAAAGATTATGCAACACTGACTTTAATTTTGCAAAAGCCACCCTTAAGACAAGATTAGGCATACAATTAAAGTAGCCGCATTATCATAAGAAGTATCTAAATGAGAACATTTTTAAGATGAAAGGAGATGGCAAGAAGCACTGACGCACTTAAATGAAGGCACATTTTTGAACTAAAAAAGAGATTTCTTCACATGCACCAATTAAAAAGAAGATATCATATAGGCTTAGCATCACACGCGCTCTCCACCGATCCCCCGTCACAGAGAAGATTTCCATCCCGAGAGGCTGCTGTTTGGTTGATGCCTGGGCTCCATGCATTTTTAATAAGGCCTCTCACTTTCTCCACAATAGGCACTATAGCAACCCACTGCAGTATCTACACATCCTAGCTGTACCCAGACAAGCGTGCACAAACACTCGTGCATGCTTGTGACAGAAATCGCCTTTCTTCAGCTGGTTCTCTGCTTGCGCACCGAGGGCTGGGCGAGAGTTAAATGAAAGTAACTGGTGTGTGTGTGCACGCATACAAGCGTGTATCTCAGTACCTGAGTGTGTTCCTCCTATGAGGATACTTTCTTAGCAGGATGTGTCGTATTGATTAGTTCCCTGCGATTTCCCTCCAATCAAAGCTCCCTCACCTCCATACTATCTGCAGGCTCCCGACTGAAAAGGACGCTTTACACACATATCGACGCTTACACACACAGACACACACGCGCAGAGCAACTAAGGCCAACATATCCACTAACTGCTTCATGTTGTCTACAAATCCCCAGCAGCAAACCTCATTGCAACTGAACATATCATTGATTTTCATAATCCTTTGCCTCAAATTTCAGCGTAATCCTTTGAAAAACTGTGCAAGTGAGGCAAACAAACAGGGAGAGTGGAGGCTAGAACCACATGACAGATGGAAAAAAAGAGGAATGTTTTAGCATGAAGGAAAAGGGAGACACAGAAAGGAATCAAATAAACACCCACAAACATGCAGTAGAATAACCTTGCAGTGTTTTGTGGAAAGCAATTTTAATAGTTCAGTAATCACTGATGGATTACCGCATACTGGGGGGAGGCAGACTGTGTGCAGGGAACGGACTTCCCACTAACTTCTACAGGTGCTCCATTAAAAACAAACAACTAAATAAACAATATTCACAAAGCAGAGAAAGCTAAAAACAGTTACAGTTATCAGTCAGGAGCCTTTGAACATCCTGGTTCACATACTGAACTTGCAATGATCCAAGACTTGGGCAACATTAAGGTTTGAGCTGATACCAGTACCTGAATATGTCCAAGAATATGTCCAGTGTAATCCTATTAATGTCTTCATTGGTGGATAAAGCTGTGAAAACCCTCAGTTGCTGGTACAGTTCAGCAGGTTCATAAAGCTGTTTACTTTCTGTTTAAAGTGTTGACTTCTGTTGTAAACGAGGCATAAAAATAAACTAAAGTGAGTTCATTCAGTTCAACTGAATTTTATGCATATAACGTCTATAATCACACAAGGTGTCTTTTCAACTGAAGCGCACTCCTTCAGAGTTTGAAATAAACCATTCTTCTGACCGCTCACCTCTGTGGTTTTATATGCATGTATGCAGGCTGGTCAGTTGCATACTGGACTTTTTCTGGAACCAGTACACGACTTGAGCCAGTTCCTGCTCAAGGTTCCTTCCCAAGAGTTTTTGTTCATGCCACTGTTTGCATACTACATTTACATTTTGTTCTGGGCTTTGATAAGATAAGTACAAAAAGTATAATATGTGGTTTCAAAAAAAGGCCAAAGTGTTTTTAGGACAGACATAAAAAATACCAACAGCATTAAAAAGCACATTTCCTGTTCCTGGTTCAGCACAGCTGAACATCAGAGGTGCCGTATCTGCAGACATGTCTACCCCCTCAACAGGATCTTTTTGGTCTCATATTAAGAGGGACTGAGACTTGTTTCTGCTGTGTGGACTTCAGGAAAATGATTGTGGCACATTAAGTTGTCATTTTAAATCCCATTCATCCATAATCTACACCCACTTCATCTGGTACAGGGATCTTCACAGATGATTGGAGATTTGGGGTGGTGGCCTATCCCAGCTGTCACTGGGTGAGAGGTGATGACACCCAAGACAGATCAGCAGTCCATGCCGGGGCCACGTAGTGACAAACAAGACTACCAAGCATGTCCACACTTAAATAAATGAACAATTCAGACTAATCAACCTTAGATGCATGCTTACCAGATGCACTTGCAGTTTACCACAAGATCTCTTGTTTGTACAGTCTACGGTTGGTGATTTTCAATGAAAAGGAGAAAGTTAAGACGGTGTGATGGTGTGTGCTGGCTAAAACCTCAGATGAAGCTTTCTGTGCAGGTGGGATTTAGGTGGGAAAACAATAAGTCACGCTACGTCTGTTTTGGGAGTGTATCAGAGAGGGAGTGCAAGCGCGGGGCGAGCACCTCCAAATATAGAAATTCAATTTGTGGTGGGCAAAGTTTTATTGTGGTGTGCAGCCAGAAGTAAATGAATATAGAGGAAACACTGCTGTGCCCAGACTGTGTTGGGCTTAAACAAGGTGCAGTCTCTCCTTCACCGTAACTCCTCCATGACTCCGGCAGCACCGGCACTCAGTCATGACCAGATTGTTGTGCAGTTTGTTCATGCTCTAATACTTGACCTTCTGCTAGTTAATTAGGCTGCTGAATGGTGGAAATGGTGTAAAGCCTGGCCTTTTGGTGCACAAGGGAAATAAAACATGTTTGGAGATATTAAATGATCAATAAAAGATGCAAAATCTTAACATCTTAACAAGGAGACCAGGAGGACAAAAGGCACACGACTAAGAAAGAAAACATTTAAATTTACAACAAGGGGAAACTACAAAGGGAATACAGGCTTCAATAGAAAGTTGTAAAATTAAGAAAGCACAAAATTACAAATTACAAAATGATTGCATGCATACAAAGATTCAAAAGATAAATACAGAGCTAAAACTCAAAAAGACAAGAATGACTACTAACAAATATAAAAAATAATACAAAAAGGCTCAAAACTTCTATATTCTTTCACATCCTTCTGTTTCTGCAAAATCACAAAGCAACACAAGGAAACTACAAAGTGAATGAAAACGTCGACCTAGAGAGGTACTGCAGTTCCCAAACCTCACAGAGCAACTGCAAAAAGAGGCACAAAGTTAGAAAGAGAAGAAAAAAGTACATATTAAATCTGCTCTTCTTGTTTGTGTGCAGGAAGGGAGGTGGTGAGGGTCGATAGTCTATTCTTCCATGAGATGGCCAAGAGAGTGTGTGGACAACCCCCAGAGGACGCATTTGTATACTGTACGCATGCATGCATGGACGCAGCTCAAAGACAGCAGAGACACTCTAACCTGCTGCTGTTGTTCCTCGTCTGGCCTTTCATTAAAGTTCCCTTATGTTCTCCACAGAATGGGCCTTGGTATGAACACAGACACCAGCTTTGAAAAGCCCCTCCATGTATTCTCTGGAGGTCTAACCCCAGCATTTGCACAGTAAATGTTCCTGCTAAGACTGCCTCGCTATCTGCTTCTCCTTTCCTTTAATTCTATCAACACCGATGGATGCTATTGACGGATCCGAAAGCATGGATTTTTGTGGGTAATTACAGTTTTACACCACAAATGGATCTAAATGGGTTTTTGTGACACTCTATTGATCCCTCTGGGACAAATTGGCATTTTTCTTTTTCTTTTTTTGCTGCCCGAGCACAGAGAGCTACAGAGGGGTGGCGTGCAGATTCCAAGGCTCTTTGTTGCTGCAGAGAAAAGAGCAACATTCGGCCAAATGAGCTTCACCCAGCATGCAGTGTCTTAACTAGAAAACTGAGCACGTTTTTTGTATTGCTTGAATCAATAAAAAGAAGATAAACAATACATTTCTAGGCGAATCACAAATGATGACAAATGGAATCAATAGAACTTTGGGGAGAAAATGGGCTGAAATGGCAATTTTCCAGCGACCAGGCTTAAGCCTTTATTACAACTGGCAGACATGCATTCTTTTATGCAGCCAAATTGTATAAAAATAATTATAAGGTTTAAAAAAATAAATAAATTAAGACATCCAAATGCAAAGAGCACAAAGAGGGATTATTTTTTGGAATGACGGAGTTCACTGTTGCCTTCAGTGCTTCAATCCTTGAGATTTGCCCACAATTTAAAAAGTAAAGATTCTGTGCAGATGCTTTTTGATTCCTTTGAGCGTAGCTGGATTTCAGATTGAATAACTTCCAACGTGTCAAACATTTTTAACTGACTTAAATACTGTACTCTTGTGCTTATCATAAATGACTCTTAGCACTGTTGGGAAAGCAGTTAAGAGCCAATCAAACCGTATAAAGTAGAGATTGTGCATTATGGAGGTCACATTTTTGCGACAGAATAATAGATATAAAAATACACACTGAAAGACTCTATGGGCTGTTGCAGAGTTCCGATCTCATTACCTCTGAAACATCAGCCTAGCTAGGCTGGAACAAGTCTAACCAGTGCACCGTACCATCATGTAACACAACATACCAAGATGACTTTGGACCTTCTTTTGCTGACCCACACATTTAGCATACAGATGTGCTAAATACTTCATACATCTTCATATATAATTGATTGGAGCTTTGTTTATTAGCTAAGCAACAGAATAATAATGAAAACTCTTTAATGGTCAAATCTAAGGGAGCTTTTCTTTTTTGTACCTGCAGGATTTTGTTCTCTTAAAACAAAATCTAATGTCTTTTTCCCTCTTGGTGCAGTTTGTTTCCTCTTGTGCAAACATAGTAATCACACCTGGGACCACAACAGGACCCACCATTGTACTTCTGCGTGCGTTAAAGAAAATCTAAACAAACCAAGCTGGAGATGAATGAATGGCCCCTCATTCACAATGAAACGTGATGACGGTACATCTGTTAACTATTTGAAGCAGATGCATCTCAGTGTACAACGACACATAGCTACACTTTCATTATTACAGTAAATACAAGAAAATATGTCCATTATTTGCAGATTATACTTTTATCTACATGCTAAACCCAAAAATCTCATGGACATCAACGTTCTCCTCAATGGATTTCTTTGGCTTTCACACTGAACATCAATGACCCAAAAACTGTGTATGGGCCCAATCATAAAATACGTTATAATCTTAAAATAAATCAAATGATTACTGGAGTGTTAAATTAGCCCTCAGACTGTTAATAGATGGTAATGAGTACACTTCTGTTAAATCACCAAAACTATGTGAATTGAAGAAGTTTAGAGTTAGAAGGGATATAGAATAAAAGTTTGCAGCATAATGGATTTAATGTTAGCTCAGAGGGAAAGTAATAACATGATTTTAAGCCTCTGCAAAGACCTAAATATGCCATTCTACAAAAGTGATAGTGTGGACAGGGTCCCCACAGAAAGTGCATAAATAAGGACAGTTTGTGCAGGAATGTCTTTCAGTTCTATGCTACGTGGCCATACGTCTGTATAAGTTAATTACCAAATGTTGGATATAATATTGTTATTTAATGCAAAATGAGGAGGAACTTGCATAATCTATGTAAATGTATCAGTAAGACAGTTCTAAAGATGCAGGGACCTTGAACTCTCCTCATTTTGCGTATATTGACAGTAGTGTGTGCAACATTAGCTAGTCTTCGTGGCTTTGATGTCGCAACTTTCCCACTGGACTAACGTTCAATCTACTTAGTTGGAAACGTTTATTCTGTTCTAACTGAAAAACTGAAGTGATTCATGCAGTTTAGAACACGACCTCTATGAGATGAAGCATGGTTGGGGGGAAATAAGTAATAAGTGGATCAATTCACTGGTTAAGATAGACAGAAGTCAAGCATGACAACGATGGGGCGTAAATATTTGTTGGGATGCATGTGGCCTTGCTTTGACATATGTCATAAGGATTGGATCCGTACAGGTCTAAGTGTGAACTTCACCTTTTTTAATCAGATGATTTGGCACAAATTTTTAAAGAAAAAAAAAAGTGTGACAGTGACCACAGTGACTTTTCAGGCTGTTTCAGATTTACTGCCACCAGTTTCTGGGTACAAAGTCATTTCAAGATTGTATAAAAGTTTTGAAGAAAGTAACTGCCAGCAAATCAATATTTTATATAACAGTCACGTTACAGAGGAGTAGTAAATTTAATTGGAGAATTACACGCTCAGTCTAATGAAGAACATTTAGCTGGAAGAGCCTTTGCAGGCTTTCTTCATCACACCTGTCCAGAAGTCACACTTCTCAGGATCATTCGGCTGCTGGAAAAATTGGAGCTCTCAGGAAGCCAAATGTTTCCATTTGTTTTGGCCGTGCCCAGAAGTACTAACGTTTGGCAAGCGCTGGTGAGGGATGAAGAGCAAAGAGGCATTCCAGGTGGTTCGGAAACATGAGCCTCTGTGGGAGAGAATAACTGCGGGCTTTATTACTGAAGGAGAGGGTAAGCCCCCAAAAAAGACCAATATATCCTCTTTAAAAGTTAATACATGAAAAATACAAGAATTCTACAAAGGAAACAGCTACGCAGGCTCCGTGCAGGGGAATGAAATCCGCCTCCCAGCATTCATTAACAACAATGTTTATTTTCTGTAATCAGGAAAAAGTCTACAAATGACCGCAGACTTTGTTCCTTTAAAACCTACCTCCAAACGATTTACATAAGAAATGTATTTATTAATTTGGACTGCTTGTGGGGAAATAAAATGCCAAGATATAAACACATCACTTCACAATCAACCAGTCTTTGATTACAGTCACCTCTCTCCAAACTCTGCGTGATTAACTGACTGTTTGATTAAAACAAGCTGCCGCTTGATTGGAATAACCTGTCATTTTAATCAAAACTATCTTACACTATGCCAGTTGTTGGCTGCTGTTTGATGAAAATTACCCACTGTTGGTTTGCAATTACCTGCCTGATTTTTTCAGCAGAAGCGTTCTTATAAAAACACCTTGGGGCTTTTTAAAGATTAAAGAGTACTTGTAGTTTCCGTTTTACAAGAAGGGACACTAAAATATTCATATGTCTCTTATAATATTTATGTCAACTGCTTTTTTAACGAGATGCATTATTGACTTGGGCGGTCTATCCTGCCCGATGTCTCCTTTCATGTTATGCAATGTGTAATTGTCTTTATTCCAGGTTGTACTAAATTCGCTGGAGGCTCCATTTCCTTCAGTGTTTTCAGTTTTGCGTGCAAAAAATATCAAGCAGAGTTTGAGCTGCAGTGATTTTAAGAATTCTCCCTTGGGGTATTAAGAAATTGCCAATAAATCAATTTCTGTGTTTTAATAGCATATTAAGGTGCATTTGTGAAAGTGGGTGGCATCAGTGGGAGTGGACTCCAGCTGTTTAATATTTGTAGCAAGGCTCAAAATGCATCATGAAGCCATTCCTTGGCATTACAGTTATTGCTCACCAGGGTACATTATCTTTCCATTACATCAAGCAGTTTGATAGAGTCGTCCTCTCAGGGCACTTCTAATTTCTTGGGTACGTCTGGGATTTCTCGCTTCCTTTTGCTGATACCAGCTGATTGTACTCCACGGCAGATCAGCAGTGTTGGCTCATTTACGTCCGTACGTAGCACTGACTCTGGTGCTGGAACGGCTCACCAGTTGAACCCCCCATTTAATTGCACACATGTTTTTACGTACCCCAGAGGTTGGTCTTTTTCTGCCGCCTCCTCGTTATTGCACACATGCAGGCCAAAAACATATTACCCGCATCCCTTTAATCTGGGATAAATGGTTAACTCTATGGCAAACGTTTCCTCATCACTGAACTAGTTTTTCTTGTGTGACTCAAAGCCATTTTTGGTCTGACATTGCCAAGTCCTGTAAGGATAGTAATTGGATTTCCAGAATAGGCGAGGATCTTTTCTCTCTCTCCCAGCCCTGCTCTAGTAATTGAGGTTAAATGAAATGGTCAGCCGTGCACTAAACCCTCAGTGGGTGTTCAGCAGTGGGATGAAGAAGAGCGGTGTTTTGCAGTCTTTGTGTTCAAACATGCTGAAAAGAGTCAAAATAGCACAGCTGGTCTCACAGGGTTCGGCCAGAAAATGGCAGATTGAAGCATTAGCGGGTGCGCTTGTGTGTGCAAACTGACCAGACATCCTCTGCGTCCACGTCGCACTCTGCCCCAAACTGGCAAATATCACAGGTGGATGTCTCCTTCTGCCCAGTCTCAGCTGAGCCTTCTCCTCCTGGAAGTGACAGAAAGAGAAAAACATGTGACGTCCGTAACAACCGGGAGTGATTCCTAACCTCCCGTCTGTTGCTCAGCAGGTTCTCTCACAGGAAGCACAAACATGTAACAAAGATGTGGAACCATGCCCTTTTCACTCTGCTGGGTGACCATGAGGAATCAGCCTTGGACAACTGAAGTGCATCTACATCCTGTCATATCCCGCCATAATCCCAGTGAAGCCATCGCCTTCATTCGCTCTTTCCACCTTTCCCCACCGTCCTCCACTCCCGACTCTCATCTATCGCCATCAAATCCCCACTGATCTGTTTCTGAGTCCCTCTTTTATTTCATCACACTGATTTTCTCATGCTGTGAGTGCGATGACTCCTTGGCGGCTGTGTGGGTACTGGCGTCAGGCTTATAGTGGCTTAGGGACCCTACCAGTACACATCATGGTTCATGAGAGGCAGAGGAGGGAGATGGAGAAAAGGGGTGAAAAAAAGCAATCTGGACAATCTAAAATTGCCTTCTCCTACCACAGAGGACTCCTGAAGACTCTGAGCGCTTTCACCCCTCTTCTCTCTCCTCCCCTCGGCCATGTTCTCTATTAGACAAGTTCTATTTTTAAACTTTCTCAGGCCCCAGAGAAAAACTTCAGAAAAGAAGATGAAGAGGTGGAACGAAGCATCATTTCCCCATGTCATATCTTTAATTCCCGCGCCCCTCCCCCCCACCCACATGGACACCACCGCTCCCTGGTGTCACGTTATTCATTTTCCCCTCTGAAACTTTTGTTTTTCTTGTGTTTCTTTTTGACATACTGGAATGAATTGGATATGACTCTGGCTCTGAGAGAAAACCTGACTTTTTTTTGCTTACAGACCAAAATTGTTTTCATTTTATAAGCTCAGAATTACTGCAACCTGTCTGGTGTGTACGCCTGCCTTTCAGCCAGGACACAAGCACATCCCTCTGACTCAGGGATGGATGTGGGTGGATGGAAGCTTAAAGGGAGTAAAGTAGACTTTTGATGTTCAGTTATTCAATAAAGACAGCAGGAAAATTTATGAACCCCTTGGAATTTCTTGGTTTTCTGGATGTTCACATCAGCTGATGACACGATTGTAACTTCTTATGTCTTTATTGAACACACTCATTAACAACAACAACAAAAAAAGAAAATTGAAACAATGACTTCTATCTGGGGTGGGTTGTGCTTTCCACATCTGGAGTCCAAATAAAGAAATTGTTTTGTTAGTGTGGTTTAGGGCTACTCTGACTGATAAAAGACACAAACATGATGAATCGTAGTTCACAAAAAGGAGATCAGTCCACAAGTCACCAATTATGTCTATGAAAGGAGATAGTTTAGTGCTCTGGTACCAAATGAAAACACAAAGTCCTCAATGAAGTAAAGCAGAACCCGCAAATAACAGTTAAAAGCTTGAAGACATCACTGGAATTATAAGTTGTTGAATGGGCAGAGTACCATGAGCAGATCGCCAAACATTTACTGTGCAGCTGAGGTTTGTCAAAGAGCACCTGGGAAATTTACCACAGCTGCTGAGTAAATGTTCTGCTCGCCACAGAATGGCTTGAGAAAAAAGAAGATCTGCATTTATGTTTGGCCCCGTCAGAGCTCGTGGAGACGACCCCCAGAGAGCCGTTCACACCAGACTTCCTACAAACGTGTCTGAGCTGAAGAGGCTCTGTGAGGAGGAATGGGCTCAAGGTTTCTTCTGTACACTGCACAGGCCTGATCCAGAACTCCTGAAAGCACCAAATTATTTATTTAAATATATGCTTTTGTTTTTAGCCATTTTGTTTAGCATGTGACACGGCAGCAAGAATGACTGGATTTTGTTGCAGCTGACTGATCCAAGTGGTTGTCGCTAATCTGCTCAGACTGTCCAAATCCACAATGAAACATGAACGAGTGAAGGATCATCTTGATTTTAAAATGATGGTTTTGCTTTCGGTGTTTTCCTCCTTCCTCCTGAAGCTGTGTCTGCAGCTGCAGGTGTCAGAGAGCACCCCGGGCAGTGAAGTGAAGCAGCACGTCCTCCAAGCGCCGAGCGCTTCCAGTCATGTGGAAAGATGTGCATTCTGAGGTCACAGGTTCCCCTTCAGGGTACGGGACCTGCAGGACCACCAGGAGCAGCAGCAGCCCAGCACGGCCGCCCAGTGGAGCCTGAATGCCCCGTCATTAAGCATGACTCATGCGCGGTAAAATGATTGTCAGCAAAATCTGATGTACTATTTTGATGTACTTATCTATTTATTCCATTCAGTGTTGTGTCATTTCCAAAATCTAATGAACATCTCGAGACACGAGTCTCGCTGAACTCATTTTTTCTGCTTAAAGAACCTGAATATTGCTCATTCACTGGTTCTTAATGTTTCTTAGGGGGTAGCATGCTCTCACTGAAGGTTTGCAAGCCCTCAATTAACAAAAAAACAAAAAACAACCCCCCCAAAGAAAGGATTCATTTTGGATCCTGTATATTTAAGACAAAATATGGAGCCAAAAAAAGTATTTTTATTTTTTTTATTTTCAATGAACAGATCAATTTTAATATTCTAGATCATTTTGTTTGCTTACAGAGACATTTTGGTCACTTTAGACACAAAGTGTTTCTTTCCACAGTACTATATGTCTCCAAAGTTTTGGAAAAACTTTTAAATCAGACTAAAAACTGTTTATGTTGAATAGCTTTTAATATTAGTTAGTGCTGGAACAGATTTTCTGACCAGTGTTTTTATTTCTTTGATTTTATGTTTTTAACTTAAGGTTTGGTGTTTTGAAGCTGATTTTAAATACAGTTATTTATAAATAAAGTTATTTATTTAACTTTTGATGAAAAGTGCTTTAGGTGCCAGCTGGTTATTGCAAGGTGCAAAATAAATAAATGTTGATTGATTGATTGATATAAACCTTCATGAAATAGACTTATGGTTTCTTTCAGTGGCACAGTGGACAATGTTTAGGTATTTTACAGTAATAAAGAAGAAAAAAGCGCTTATGTTCATCTCTAAGAAGTACCCTGAAGTTAAAGTGAAACAGACAACTTGTTAAAACTTTTAGTGTTTCAGATCAAAGCACTAAAACAAGTGATGAAGTTGTGTATAATTCATTTGTAAAACTATTTCTAAACAGCACTGAACCAGACTATTGTTGTAAAGCCACTAATGGGACTGTTGCCGTGTTCAGATGCACCAGACACATTTCAGTGTTGTAGATCTACACAAGCTGCATGTTGGTGTTTCTACTTTAGAATTTTATGCACTGAGATTTTTAATGTGATATAGAAAGAATATAGAAACATAGAAAGAGAAATATGCAAATCCCTTTTGTTGACAGTGGACTTCCTCTGTTCATCATTGCTCCTAAATCTCAGTTCAGCAACTTGTGGATTCAACTTTCTGAAAACACGTGACGTAAATCAGTGAATTACGTCACCTGTTTGCAACAACATTATTTATTTTTTCCCCTCACCCCTTTAATAGCGATAAAATACTCAGCACCAACTTAGTTTGTAACATGCTGCAGGCTTGAAAGGGAATCATGGATGCTGACTGACAAATTAAATGACAAAGATGATACTGGACATTTCCCTACTGCCCCAACTTTGTGTCATCATTAAACCGATGTATCGACATACATTGATGGATCGTTTAACCCCCCAAAAAAAAGAAAAAAAAGAAAAGAATTCAGCAGCTCAGCGTTTTTGGATGTGGCTGTGGAGCATATTCTACAAAACTGACCATTCTGAATCAGCACTTTTATCTCTAAACTCATCAGGTCAGCCGTTATCCACTTACCATCCAGTAAGCTGTGGAACTCCACTGGTCTCATTTTGTCAGGTTCCAAAAACCCGTGATTTACCCTGAGAGTATATTTCATTCAGACACTCCAAGCTCTGGTAAATGTCAAGTTGTTTTCAATTCCATGTTGCATCTTTGTGAGACAGACTTTATTCCATAAAAGTGTCGCCTCCATCACTGGGTTTTATTTCAGATTTTGCTCCTGAGCTGCAGAAAAATGTATGAATCCTACAGCGTTTGCATTTGAGCTCCTCACGTGCGGCACATTAAATTTAATGAAAACTATCAGCAAAGTTCCCTTTTAAAACACACAAACCCACCTAACGCTGTTCACTCTTATACCTTCAAGAATCCAGCAGCATATGGCAGTTTAATTACACGTTTTTACACTTTAGGTTGTCAGTTGTGGAAAATGCAGCTGATTGAAAAAGCCAGTTGTGACTCTGTGACCACTGACGTGAATGAATTTCCTTTTTATTTCCACATGTCCTGCATGTTGTGTGTGAAATTCTCACGTGCACCTCACCAGTTTTCAGGTCTTGCGGGCACCACAGCTAGCCTGCCTCTCCAGCCTCTTTGTACTCTGTCAAACGATCATGTCCGCGTAAAGGCTTGTGGGCAGACAAGCATGTAAGCTCTCCCACGACTCCACTCTCCCACACTGCACATGGGAGAGGGAGAGGGAGAGCCAATACACGCTTCAGGATCGCACGTACATGCACAAAGAGCACTGACACACACACACACCACAGACTCTCCTCTCCGATCCCCATTTATAGCACTGCAGACACAATTACCAAAAGCAGCTGGGAGAAGTCACTGTTTTCTATTCCTCAAATCCCCGATAGTCTCGTGTAGCACTGACACAACATCTCCCCTGTTTGTATGTCTGCTAATCCCGGGATGAGACGACATCGCTGGGTAATGACTGAAATGATTAGCCCTTCCACGGCCCCCACAATCAACCCCCGCCAGCTTCTACATCACCTCGTATCGATCTGCGCCTGGCCCAGATTGGTTGACTGGTCTCCTCTGTGGGAACGGTACTTGCCTCACCTTTATCTCTAACAAATCTCATCCTCCCTCTGTTGCTTTTGTTTCAGCCAGTTTGGTTTAATACATTTAAGTGGGGGCTTTTGTGTAACGTCAAGAGTCCAGGGAAGGACGCTGGAAGAAAAAGAAAGAAAACTAAAACCAAGGAGTTTAAGTTACCCATCAGAAAGGAAACAATTAGTGTAAAATGGTTTGTTAAAGGGGAGATAAACTGGACAGACTGGAAGAGATGAAATAAAATAAGTATGGCGCAAAGAAACATAAAGGCTCTGTGGAGCTTCACCTGGAGGTTGAATTGAATAATACTTTATTTATCACTAACAGGATATCATATTGCTGCAGCATGAATTGAGAACAAATAAATACAGACCAATGAATAAAATTACCAGTAAACGTTTGGAAATTTAGAAGTGTAAGAGAGAGAGGCATGGCTGAAATCTTCATAGATGCATTGGAATGTTGTACTTGCAACTTGGCAACAACTGGGATGATGATGTCACTTGCAGCATTGGTAGGTGACACTGGTGAGCTTTCTGAGTAGACATCAGAAACTCACAGCCAGTAGTTCAGAGCCTGTGGTACAGAGGTCCTAAGATTGATATGTCAAGGATTCTATGACGTACTGGTGACAAGAATCACAAGCCCTTCTCCATTCAGAAGCAGGCTTCTTTCACTAAGTCTTGGGTAAAATCTTGGATGCTAGAAGCATAAGAGAGATGATCTCCACGGTCTTTTCAGCTGTTGTGTCTCTGTTAGTGTTGGACCCAGCAGGATCCATTGATTTAGCAAACTAAAGCTTAAGAATCTCAAAATGTGGAAAGTGTCATGATCTGGTTTTGCAGTGTCTTTCCTTCCTCCTCAGCAGGACATCAAATCCCAACAAGCAGCGTTTCAGAGCAGAGCGCTGGTCGGCGCAATTCGTGAGGAGTTACAAATTTGCCCGAAGGTTTTGAGATCACGTAGCGAGCAGCTGCATCGTAAAGTTAAAAGGTCTAGTATATGTTTCCATTACTTGTTTTTTATAGAATTATACATTTAAAAAGAATGAGTGGTGTCACATGAGTTGTACTTTTCAACTTATAAACCGACCTTCTCCTCATACATGGTTCAAAGCTCTCTGAAAACCCTCTGAATTGTGTCCCTGCAGCCTTTGCAAGTTAATATAATATCGATGTCGGAGTTGGAGCTCACTCACGGTGTTTTAGTTTGTTAGTTTGTGTTTTCGTTCCTGCCAGTCTGATGTGCTGTGGATAAACTGGTGTGGTCTAGCAGTGGTGCTGCTGTTCCATGGCCGCTCTGTGCTCTGGAGGACTTCAGCTATTCGGCTCCATACCACATGGTGGCAGTAATGATTATTGTTTGCAAGCCACCAATAATGAAGAAGAAGGGAAAACAATAAATAAATAAATAAAAATAAATAAAATAAGATCACCATGGAAGGAGCTGAGATGGTCGCTGCATTTCTGCGAGCTGTGGTGGGGATGTTGGCCATGAACTGGTAGGGGACATTGAACATCATCTGCTGCCTCTAGCAGACCGAAGCAGCGCTGACTCATCACTTTCCTCCCACACAGCAGTTTTTTTTCTGCTAGCCTAAGAAGTTTGTGAAAATTCTCATTGTGGGGCATTCCTGGTAATGGAGACACTCACCAAGAGTGAATAGCCCCATAAAAGTACCGCGGACCCCTGCTAATGGAAACCTTGCCCCAGGATATGTTCCTGTAGGCACAGCTTGGTGAAACACTTTGTACTTAATTCAGTCCCACTTTGTCTTTAGCAGTGCTGGAAGCTCTTCTCTTTTACGTACCAGTGATTTCACATTCTCCATGTCAACTGAGAGAGGAAATTACTTAAACTTCCTCTTCCTTTGCCTTTGTATTACTTCTTTGATGTCTCCTCTTCAAGTCAGTGGATTTGAGGTTTTTTTTAGCTGATCTTTGGAAAGCATACATGGTTCACATCTGGGAAAGCTCCCAGATGTGAACGACTGCCACAGCTGCTCATCGAAACAGATGCTAACAGTCTTCTGGAATTAAAAGCAGAAACTATTCAAGATCAGCAGGAAATCATCATCAAGATGATGCAAAGAAAAACATGACGACATGACGAGAGCTGCTGCATGAACAGGCTGCCACCAGTGCAACCAGTGGAACTGATAGCGCCTGTTCACTGGTTCTGCTTCTGTGACCTTTAAAACACTCTGTGCATGGAGAAAAGCTACTGGGTTATTATTGGTTTAGTCATTTTTTGGAGAAATTGGCTAATCTGCTGTTGAAAACAGACGTAGATTTCATTGTTTCCACATGTTAGAGTAGAGTTTATGCATCTATAAGAATCCAAATGATGTCAGCTTTGCTGGCATTTATGCAGCTGTAGACTCCTGCTGAGCCCAACTAGTAAATTTAGTTCACTTCACTTTTACTTTGTTCATTATCTCTACCATAATCTTTTACCAAAATTGGAGTCATAAAGCTCTCGGATATTTTAACTCATGACAATAAGAGTATTTTCAGCTGATTTCAGTCTTGCTCACACCATCCGTTAGTGTTGAAATTGCTGCATCTTTCTGTTGGTTTCAGAATCGTAACTACATCTGGCTTCTTTTAAAGTTGTGTTTCTGCTTCTGATGTTCTGATGTTTCTGACACTACTTCTTGAAGTCTTACTCAAATATTTCAACAGCTCCTCTTTCAGCCATGTCCTTACAACTCTGTTCAGAGCAGCTGGTATTAGGAGGTGGAGTCGTTTACTTGACTGACATATTTTCAGAACTTTGCAGTCCCAAACAAAACAAGATAGCAAAGTAGTTTTTCTTATTTGAGAGCAACTTCAAACACCAGATCAAATGCTTTCTACTGATTACCATATAATGCAATATTCTGATTAAAAACAAACAAACAAAAAAAACAACCTCAGATTCTTGAAATGGTGTTGATGTTATTCTGTTACATAAGACCAGTGTAGTTATGGCTGCAGACTAAGTGGCCCTCGACACTGAAACATAAGATCCCAGCAGCTGGACGCTGTGCTGAGGTGAACAAGAAAACCACTGAGAAATGATAAAGCAACTAATACACCGAGGAGCTGAATGGCTCTCTAAAGTCCACGGAAGGTGCTGGAATTGTCTGCGTCCACTGGGGCCCTGGCTTGTAACACACCAAGGACAACGGACCTGCTACTTGAAACCACCCTCAGCATTCTCCACACGCGCCCCAACAGGTCAACACCGAAATGTGGTTTTAATGTTTAATGAAAAAGACTTATGCCAAAGACATCCTTGAAACGCTTCATTATGAAACAAAGACATTTACAAAGGCACTGTTTCTTCCTGGAATGAAAAAAAAAAATGATAAAACCTAAAATAAGAAATAAATAAAAATCCTCAAAAACTGTCTAGGCAGCTGGGACACGAGTGAAGGGGCTGTAATGAATCACACCAGTTTTCGTGACTGAGACATGCCACTGCAGGAATGAGTCACCTGTCCCTGCTTATTGGATGCTGAAAAACCTCCCATGACATCTTGACAAGACTTTGTCAGACTTTATATTGGAGAATCGGTGGAAGGAGGTTCTACAGCCTTAAAAAGTGATCTCAACAGCAATAAAGTGACAAGATTAGTGTGACTGTAATGACTTCAAAAAACAGCCAGCTCAGTCTTAATCCATTCAAGTTTTTTTTAGTCCCCAGGCAGCCTGACAAAGGCCAAGTCACTTTGCATAGAAGAACAGAAGACGTATTGCGATGTCCAGATGTGCCAAGCTGATATAGACCCACTGATATCTGCCCAAGGCAGGAACAGCGGCCAGAAGTGCCTCCACTATTGACTAGAATTGGGGGAATCTTCCCATGGTACAAGTTTCTTTGTCTTCCTTTAACTCCATTTTTCTTCCTATCGCAGCATCTTGTGTTGTCTCTGTGAACAAAACCGTGTATACTATATTTTCCTACATGCACTATATTGCATGTACAAAGGCAATTACTGTGTGGAGCTGTGGTGTCTTTCTGTATGCGGATACATCAGTGAAATAAAGAGCAGTTTAACAGGGAGCCGCGACAAAGGAATCATTCATTTGAGTGAGCACACAGAGAAAACAAAAGTCCATTTCTCTCAGTAAGCACACACTCGACACACAAACGCTAACTTTCATGGACAAAGACACACACCCAAACACAGATAGGAGATTTAGGGCACTCTGGTGTGCGGCGATCACCCAAATGATGAATGAAGCCCACACACCCCTGGAAAACAGAGCACGGCCGATACGACCTTGGTTGCAAACACACTGGGGAGGGATGAGAGGAGCGGTGAGGGATGAGAGAAAACGCAGCCCGATATAGCCTACATATGGCTGTGTGTAGTTGTTGAAAATAAAAAAAAAGATATAGTATACAGTGTAAACCCCACATGGCTCACCATCGTTACTAAATCAACCTTCAAAAGGTTTCGTCTGGGTTCAGGCTTGAGATGTTTGCAGTGATTTATTCAAACTCCCTAGCGCATATTACTAATTTATTTGGCTCAAATGGAAAAGTGTTGCCGTGTGCTGTAACATCATAATATTTTATGACTGAGCGTACATGCATCCCAAGCATATGCTTGTCCAACTGACAGAAGCCGTTTCTGATTTAATTTGAGTTCTCAATTCACTTCATTTCACTGACAGTGTCAAAGGTCCTAATGCTTTAATGTCCTTTGGTGGAGCTGATAAGGAGTAGGATAGACGACATATCATACAGACAACATATGCAAAGGAAAGCAACCTCTGGATAGATCATACGGTAAATTATAGATGCAAAGAATGAGATTCAGATTCAGGGTTGATTCTGACCTGCCCACGTGACTTTCTTTCCAAGAACTAGAATTTACTGCATATACATCATAATTTATCCATTAATGTATTTTCTATAGGTACCCATCCTATCCAGGGTCATGGGGGATATCCATATGTTTTTGTTTTTTTATTATTAGTGATATTGTTCTGCTAACATTACATTATCTCCAAAACTGCAGATGCTTACAAAGACAAAGACACTCTTTGTCACTGGAAATATGAAAAAAAGTGCTCCTGATTCAGTTGTTTGATGCAGCACCAACAGAAAATGAATTAAGAGAGGGAATTCTTTTGCAGCACATTAGACAGCGATAAAGCTGACTAATCAGATGCTCGGATTCATCTGAAGTGATGAATGAGAGCTCACCGTTTGTCCCACCTCTTTGCAACATGGCGTCGCACTTAAAATGGGCTTCAGCGATTCTCTTTACAAATGTAAGGGTCACATGACCAGAGAGTTTGTACACTGTGGTTACCATTCAAGACTACAGGTTATAGTTATCTTGAGAATGTTTCTCTGTTTATGTAGTCTATTTCCATTCATTTCTGTTAGATAAAGCACGGAAAATTTCCAATTAATTCCCACATTTTTCTGTTATTTCGCATGGAAAGAGTTATAGTTTCAAAATTTTAAGTTTTAAGAAATTAACTAAAAGATTCCCATGCATTTGCAGCCATAATTGAAGATTCTGGAAAAGAAAAAAAAAATTGGGGGGGGCATGCAAATCTTCAGTGGAAGTAGGAGAAAATTATTCCTCTTGGCAGGTGTGATAAATCTTACCAAAGGCTATTCTCTTCCAGTAAAAGGACATGTGATCCATGAAATGTGATACAGGAAGCAATGAACATGAACCAAAGAGCTGATAATGGCCGAGCATGATGATACAGAATCTATCCCACAGTCACACTATATCGGCATCAGAGTGCAACCGGTGCACGCAGTTTGAACTCTGACTCATCTAAGATGCAATCTCTCAGTTGTGTGGGGAGCTCCATTAAAAGTGGACCGTGCTGACAATTAAACTATGAAAGCCATCAATCAAAATGACATTATCAACGGGCCGCTGCCCCAAGTGGCCGATCTGACAGGCTGAGCTGGGCCAGAGAACAGAGGACTGCCAAATAATCCATAAACATAATGGACATCAATATTGAAAAGATGACAGATGAGACTGTCGACAGAGGCCAGGATTCAATTTCTATTCTTTTTCTGCTGCAGGAGACCATATCGCTTTTCACAAAGTCATTCGTCAGCTGTAAGGCCAATGAGGAGATGCCAAGCTCCACCAACATGTGAGCCGAGGGCGGTCGTTCCAGTGACGCAAATGACAAAATGAATCAGGCATGGTACTATAATGACTGAGACATAACTAATGATATCATCAAATTCTTTGTGCGTGCTGGCACAGAAACGCAAAACACACATTGCGTGTGGTAGAAAAACAGCATTAAACCTATCAAGTCTCATTTTTTTAACGTTTTGAATGGAAAGTCAATGCCTGTTACTCTCATTACCTTTTCTTTCCAGTGACAAGGTAAAAGAACAGTTCTGACTGTTGGCATCCATTATATTTACTGGGACTGCAGTCTTTCTGAAATTTGATTTTAATTCTTTTTAATGAGGAAGCAGGCGTGACCTATTTACTTCCAGCCAAACTGATCATGCAAAGTTCATGATTGTCCAACGTGTCTGAGAAGTGAATACATGCTGACAGCTCATTCAGAACAGATTGATGAACACTGCTGCTGTAGATCACTGCATGGTGAAGCAACGCAGAGAAGCCCGACCCTGTTGGACTCCACTGAGTGATTTCCTCTACAGTAAATTCTGCTTGGCCAGCATCGAAACAGAGGTAATGTTTTCACCAGGGCGCATTTACAGTTGACCGACGCTCATGTTTGAGCACACTCGGTCAGAATTGACAGCTTTCAGAGCAGAACATGATTCACATGCATGCACATGATCCTGTCATTTGTAGGAGACAGAATTTAATTTAGAAAGTGAGAACCCCTGATAAGACCAGGTTTTTTTTTCCCCGACATACCAGATGCCAGTAGGGCATCTTGCCAGAAACCCCTCTTCAGTTTCTGATGTGGCAAACCAAAACATTTCAGTAATGTTCCAAGTGTGAAAATGGTCGTTCCTGAGGTAGCAGTTACGAGGCACATTTGAGGAACTTGTTTGGTGGTCGTATTTGGTGGTACTTTTCTCTGGTTTGAGTCTTTCTGGCATGTGGAGCATTTTGCTGTTGTTTTACTCGAAGTTTTTGAAGTTACATTCTCTGACTGGAGCTCCCTGACGTTATTTGGATGTTTACTTTGGGTTTTAGGTGCATGCCACTGGACCAATGCTGGTTAAAATGCATTAATCCGTGTGTGAAATGTTGAGTGGCAGCCGGGAAGATGAAATGCAGGAGACAGTCATGCATTCTGTCTTCCTCCTTTTTTCTTGCTTACAGACATTAAGGTTCTGTTTAACCTGGTACTAAAATCCGCCCTGAGTGATCTGATCACAACGCAGGTGATCTGGGTCACATTCTTTTAGCAGTGGAAATGCATGCTGGTGATCACTGAAGGGCCACCTGCATGAATGAGGACACCATCAGGAGCTAGTTCAGGCAGACATCTCATGCAGTGTTCATGCTTGCTTTCAGCCCTCCCTTTAAACCCCGCCCCCTTCACCTGCCAAGCTTGCTGCTGCTCTTAAAATCCCACCTCCTCCTCAGATTCCACTTTAGCTCAGGTTCATGGCAATACGTACGTCTAATAAACAGTTATTGTCTGCAGCCGAGCCGTCAAAACTCAAGCATGTCTTCAGCGCGTGAACGTCCACCAGGATCACACGTCCACGTCTGTGCTTACACACGTATGTCGTCTTAATTTGCCCACCTTAGTTCAGTTTTTTTTTCTTAATTTCCTACACATTTCCTTTCTCCCTGAAGCCTTTTGTTGTCTTCCAAGTTTTTGGATTTTTTTTTCTTGCCAAGAGTGATATTTTTTTTTTGATTAATATCAATTTTAAATAAAAAACAAAAACAGTGAGCACTCATTTTCATAATTTTTTAAAATTCTTGTTGACTCAGCGATGAAGTTACTCAAATCATAAAATGCAATTTTATTCTTCAAAGTTTTCATATAAACTTGTGGAAAATATATCTGAACAAGTTTCTCTGTATTTGACATGGGTGGTGCGTTTAGGTTTAATATCAACAACTTGCTGGCAAAGTTAGTTTCAGTTTCAGTTCAGAGACAAAGCTAGCTGACATCCTGCCGAATAACAGTACAAGACAAAAATGGCTTTTACAGTGACTAAAAAATAACATTTCAATGTTAGGCTGGACTACACCACTTATTTTTATAATTTCACGATCAAATACACTGAAACCGACTGCAACCCTACAAAGGTCTGTGTTTCTGCGGAAGACGATTTGCATGCAAATGAGTCTATAGATTCATATAATTATATCCTCTGTATTTCAAAGTTATTAAGTCTTCTGACTAAGGAGTTTTACATTTTGGGCCACAACATACCCGCAAAGACGTTGCTGCCTTTGGCAGTTGTGGGACCCGAGTCTGCCCTTTCACTGGCCCGCTTCCACAATCTTTTTCTGCTCTTGGCAAAGGGATGTGATCCACTCAGAATACTGAACAATTTCCATCCATCCTGGTACAATCAAGTGCCTTGTCATCTCTGCTTAGGAGCTTGACTCTGCCAAATGAAACCGAGGTCAGCATTGTTTTCTGCCCCCCAGTTGCACATGCACCTGACGTCTTTTAGTGTTCGCAAGACACTGTTACAGAAATTTCACGTCATTTCTGCAGTTGTCTGCTGGGGCTGCTGAAACTCAGAGAGGAACAGGAAGAAACTGGACAAACTGGGGCCACTTCTCATCTGGACTGCCCTGTCGACTCCACAGAGCAGTCTTGTTTGCACTCCCTGACAAAATTTGTCAATTAAATCAATAAATCATTTTGATGTCCAGTTTTTATGACATTATATTACTAGTGACACTTCTATTCTATCAGTCTGTTTTCTCCCTAGTTGAAAAAATAAAATAAAATAAAATAAATGTCCACCTGATTAGAAGCATAACAATACATTTGAGTGTATGCAAATAAAATTAAGGTATCACAGTATTAGTGGCTGCAATGAGCCTGCGCTCCACTGCACATATTTTAAAAACAACAAAATGAAGAGCAGCCTGTGCAGAAGAGAAAAGTACAATTACTTGACAAGAACTATCACTATTACATCTGATTTGTGAGGGCTGAGGTCACTGTATTACAGTATCACTGCCTGGAATTAAACTGGTTATCCACTGCACATCTTTTTTTTCAGAATGGGTCTGCAGGGTTGTTACCGCCACTTTCAATTTATGTTCGATGTTCAGCTTAGATCTGCACCTTGTTTTCAAAGTAACAGCAGAAAGCCAATCTCACAGAGGCAGAAAGCAGCAAAGGGAAGCATAGTACCCTCAGCCCTCCACCTGATGAGTTGATGCTCCTCCTCCATTTCTCTTTGTCACTCTCACGCTGTCTAATCACAAACCATTTTTAAAAAGAGACAGAATCATTTTATTATACTGTATTTCTGCACACACTCATCCTGTGCTACACAGAAATGAGCAGTCACGTGTCCAAAAACCTGGGGTAAGTCTTTAAATCTGCATATTAATTCATGCATTCACTCACTAAACATGTCCGTTTTATGCATTCTGAGGTCAACAGCTGAGGTAAATAATGTACATAATGTATATAACTTGTATGTGCTACTTTTATATCACCATAATTTACTTTAATAGCTGCTGTAAACAGGGAGGTTTATCTACCTCTGTGATGACTGTGCACATCTGCAGGAAGCATAATTTTGTGATGGCAGGAGCCCACTTTGACCATCTTGCATTGGGTCCCAGTACTAATTTGCTGGGCTGCTGAGTATGGCTTTATAGTCTGTGTGCTCGACAAGCCTGCTTCCAGTCCAGATGCACCTCAAAAAGAAAATGTACAATGTGGTGGATCTGAAAGGGGGAAATCAGAAATCAGATTTGTTTCAGCATTTCTAACTAACACTCAGTAATTATTTGGTCACCATGCAGGAGCTCCTCACCATCTTGTGAGTACCCTCTCTTCATACACTGACCTGGCTCCATAGACTGGAAATAAACAGAGTGGGGGCAGCCTGCCTTCTCCAAACCATAACTAATAATAATTAATAATAATAATTATATAATAATAATAATAATAATTAATAATAATCCACAATTTCCCTGAGGGAGACCTCAAGGAATAAATAAAGTTCTATTCATTCATTCATTCATAATACTGCTGCAGCTAGTTACCAACGGGGGGGGGGGGCACATATGTGCTTGTGCACATGAAGTGGGTGAGGGGGCAGAGGCTTGGGAGAGTTCATGATGGGGCCATGTTCCCTCAGAGTACTGGAGATAGTATGTGCTTTGCTGATGTCTCATGTTCTAATATCAACAGATGTGACATCATCCAGAAATCCCTTACCCTACCTTTAAATAAATCAGGAGGATTGTTATTTAGTACTTTAATGGAGAACCAAAATACAGACTAGCAGGTGGGAGGCAGCCAGATGAAGGACAAAACAAAGCTTCAGCTTTTACTAGGTAAAAACACTTATTTCTGCAGGAGCGAGTATCCATAAGGATGAGAACATAAACAAAGACAAGAGCATATACATATTCACAGAAAAGTGCGGACTGATGACAGAAACAACCTTAAAACCTAGAGAATGATCAAGTAACATCGGGTTTTTGGAAAACTTTCCAAGTTTTCTAAAAAAGAGGTTTTAAAATTGCTGCTGCATACGATGTGTAATCCATAAACAGCGTCTCCACCTAGGTCAGAGCTTCCCTGAATGGATTAAAAAGAGGAATTATGGCTCAGAAACATCATCCTTTTCTGCTTTGACAGGATTAGACCTTGAATTTTTTTCTTGACCGACAGCTCCACAGTCACCTGCAGAATCTGGAGTCAACCAGCATTAAAAGAAAAAGGTGCCTTCAGGATTGCTCAGAAGACTGCTCTTTAATATGCATATGGTATTATAGAGACTTACAGTTGTTTAAATAAAGAAATATGCATCCATCCATCATCCATACATCCATCGTTGCCCACATTATCCATTTTCCCTTATACGAACAATAACAAAAATGTAAACAGGGATCAGGCCCAGTTTTTTAAATCCATTCAATGACGAACAAAAAAATGAAACCTCTAATCCTGATCAAATTCTATTTTTTTCACACAAAAGACGTGAGAACAAAGAGAAGTTTGGGGAGAGATACAATAAAAGCCCTTTGTCAGGCGTGAGCCACCTTTCCTCCAGTTTCCAAATATCCATATATATCCACACAAACATATATA
>JBAMYA010000014.1:1005626-1042340 GCA_037176975.1 Arrhamphus sclerolepis
CACACACACACACACACACACACACACACACATATGTATATATATATATATATATATACATATACACACACTCACCCTGAATTAATCATGAATCTCTACAGGAAAAGCAAGCCAAACAAATTATTATTCATACAGTTACAGTTGGGATTTGGAGCAGCTCAGTATTTTCATACAAAAGTATTTCACAGTTGAGTGCTGCAACAGAAGCTGTGGAACTGGCTCCTGAGCTCTTCCTTCACCCTTCGTATTACACGCATCTCTGGTAACCACAACCTTCCTGGGTTTTGTCCTGAACAAGATTTTTCTTTTTGTCCAGAACTGGACTTCAAATGACAAAGGGGGAGGAAGTGGTACAATCAGCTTCTTCCTTTTTTACCTGGGATGCTATACACGGCTACACGTGCCAGAAAGAAATGTAAATAAACGTTAAGCTACACCCAGATATTTAAAGACAAATTTAGCTGATGTGTCACGCTAAAACCATAGCTCTGGTTCACCACGCTCACTGTCTACTGGGCTGTAAAATTTTAAATCAACAGCACTAAATCATTTAGGAGTTTGCTTCTGCTTAGTTTCAAGTCCATTTAATGTCAATAAATGAGGCAACTAACACAGCCGAGACAAAATACAGGTGATCTCCATTATATTTGCTCAGTGTCTTTTTCTCCTTTCTCTATCCCTCGTTCCTCCATTACTCGTCCTCTTACATACATCACACGAGGATTTTGAATTTCCTATCCATATCTCACATCAGCATACTCATTGGAAATTCAATTAATTTCCCTCTCAGCTCACACGAGCAGCTCGGCCCCTCTAACCTTATCATATTTACTCTCCGAGCCTCAGCACAACGTGGAGAATTCAGGAATGAGCTCTCAGCGGGGAACAAATACCCTATCCTTTTCTGTCCCTTTTTTTACTATGCACTCTTGTGGAAAATTGGGATTTGCTCTTGTTTTAGAGAGGTCTTTCCACAAAAAAATACTTTGTCTCTTGTGTCTTGGATAGGTCACATCAGCCCGAGTGGACACGTCACCTGATACACTTCATCATGCTGTGGGCTTCTGTTTTCCTCCTTTTTTTTGAATATACTGGCTAATTAGTTTTCTGCTAAGGTTCACACTGGGAATTATATGATGCCACCAGATTTAATAACATAAATGCCCCCATGCATCTCCAACATGTGTCTTTACACATTCACACAGACCAATCGCAGGTGGCGGCCCGGTGTGTGTTCTCACATCGCATATGGGTGCAGTGTCATCAGCGATGTTAAACTGGTGAACTTACAGATATCACCAGTGTTGTTCAGCCCAGCTGATGATCTTCAGTCCAACCACTGTGCACAACATTCCAAAATGCACAAAAAACTTTATTTTTTGGCAACCTAATGTCCTCAATTGGCTCATGTTAACACATCTCACATTTACCACCAAGTCACCTTTGCAGCTGCAGCAGTTGCACTGGTCCACAGAGCGATAGCCACGTGCAGGCAGAAAAAATGTGGAATTCATCCATCCATCATTTTATCCACACATGAGGGTTTGCTGGAGCAAAGACCAGTGAACCCAACGTATAGTCTGACATACAACCTGTAATCAAAGAATCACAGAGGGAATCACGGAAAGCGATTGGAAATCTTTGAATGATTAAAAATGAAGGAAAAAAGAAAAGAAAAGTCCACTTGAGACATCAAATTCAATAATGATGCTCTTCTCATCCAACAAGAAAAATATACATATATGAGAAAGATACACAACCACAGAAAAGGTTCTTAGCGCTGGATAAAATTAAAAACACGATTAACTGAGTTCATTCAGTCCGAGAACACTACGATGTCACGCTGTGACGTATGGATATCTGCTTTGCTGTATTTGTTTCTCTACAGATCAGATCTTGAACAAAGCAAATGTAGCTCTGGTGTAACAACTGTTTCACTCAGGGTGTTTTTTCTTCTTTTTTTTTGTCGCGATATGCAGCTGCTGGATTTCTATCTCAAACACAGAGTACGAGTAAAATTGAACCCAATATGAAGGAAGGAATAAATCAATTTATATTTTACCGCTTCTCCAGCTGGTAATAGGGCAAACACAAATGGTGAGCCCACATGGCACACTGAGACAGCAGCTGACAAATGACTGTTTCTGTAAGCTAATGCAATGTTTGACCAGCAGCGTAATTATATATAGTGTAATCCGCTGTAGCTATTTCAGAAGGAAAGCCTGGCTGCTGCGACACAGGCAGAAACATGGGCCAAAAATCACGTTACATAAGAAAAAACAATCACTCATGTTCCGACGCTGACATACTCAACCATCATTTATCTGGCTTTGTGATTCTGGCTTTGAACTGAATCATCGTGTAACAAAGATGACCACTCTGAAAAATGTGCAGCGAAGCTTAGAGCAGAAGCTTGATTTCTTTTTTCCTTTCTTTCTTTAATACTTTCCCCAAAGCATTACCTGATTAATGTTATAACAGAGGAAAAATTGTCTTTTAAATCTCTGTGTATACATCTCACACAGGAAGATGAGGTCAGGAGGGCAAAATCAGAGAATCAGTTCAAAAAGATACAATCAAAGAGAACATTTAAATGTGCACTTTTGTTTTTGTGCGAATCTTTGAGGTCAGAGCATAATTTTGTTGGACAACGTTATTTGATGGGGATTATTCCTGAGATTTGCGGTTAAACTTCGTGCAGCGTTAGCTTTACACGTACCTAAGGTTGAACAGGACATGTAAATGTGGTCAACTTAAACTCTGCGCAGGTAAAGTCACACAAACAGAGATGAAGAATGAAAGTAGTGAATATAAAAATACTTTCATAGGCCTAATTCTAGCATAGAAAAGTCACTTTATTGAACATCCACACTTCCTCCTTTTTCCTCAGATATTATACTGACATTAGTTCAGGCTACAATCGAACCTTATGGTTTCTATTTCAGACGACATCAGTCGTACTGACATCACAACCACTGTTTTTCCTTTCTCCTGTTGGAAGCTGCTGTTGGACCCTTCTGTGTCCACGTGGACTGAAAGTATCCAACAGTAGTTTGGAAAGCTCCACTTCAGTTTTGTGGTTTAATGTTCTGAACCATCCAGAAGCACTTCAGGCACTTTACTGTGGAAAATAAAATAAAATAAAACCTCTGGGTAGATCTCTCTGAAAAACCCAGATGTGTTCTCACCAGGGCTCTTGTAGCACACAGGAAGCTGTTTGTAGTGTGATGTTGATAAAGTTTGGTTCCTATGGCCCCTCATAGCTTTTGAGAGCTTTGAAGCCTCTTTTCTTCGTAACAAACGCTTGGCATAAAAATAGATGTGAAGAATCAACAACACAGATAAATGGATATTCCTTCATTAGGTGGACATTCATTTCATTTATTTAGTTTTCATTTTATTTTCCAGCTGTTTTTCCCCGCTGTTGCTCATTGGCAGATGTGAACGTCATCCACATTAACTTTTTTTCCCATCTGTCGCGCTGCTGCTCACTCCTGCGTTGGTCCTGCATGCATTAATAACACATTTGCTCACATGATCTTCTGCAGAGTTCATGTCTGAGCCTCCCTTGTCCCAGTGTCGTGTGTGTGCATGTAGATGTCCATCGTTCGGTGTTGTGCACTCTTTCGACCCGTCATACACGTGACATAACGACCAAAGCTCCCGTATTCAGCACAGAACTTCTGCACCACATACAATCAGAACGAATGCGCTCTTAGACACTAGATGGTTCAATATGAGCTGTTTGGGGGTTTTTTTCCACATCAACCTGAGCATTATACTTCATTACCCTTTGTGAATAAACAGTGACAGTGTAAACACAGTAAAATTATCTTTACCTTTCATTTATCCTTCTCTCAACGTCCGTTATACATATTAAACAGAATCAGATTAGATATACTGCAGCGGTAAAATGTTGCAGTTTATCTGCAATTTGTCAGGCCGTATATTTGTTATTTGGATCGTGTCAATTTCAGCTCATCAAGGAAATGGTGACAATAAATTATTTTTAGAAAAAAGAAAAGAAAAGAAAAAATACCTGCAGGGTAAATATGCAACAAGGAAATGTTGAATGGAACTGTGATTTGATTACCATTCTGATGGATATTTATTTCAAATGAGGTGACTAAAATAACGACTAGAACAACATGCATACACCTGAACAAGCACCTGTGAACGTCCCCTTTCTCCTTGGACAAAAAACAAACTAATGACTTTGGAACTGTTTCTCCCTTCTGTCCTCGTCACCTGCTCACTCTGTTATGCAGCAGTGACAAAACGTCTCAGGAAATGTCAGCCTCCAGCCTGCACTCTGTACCGACTCCACCAATGTCAGCTGGTTGCCCAGTCAGCCACAACATGCCACTTCTAATCTCGCCTCCAGCCTGTTGGGCCAGTCTCTCATCACCGGGTTCTGGAATGGAGATTTGGACAGCCGGATGGCTGGTGAGGACTGGCAGGATTTGGTCTCAGAGGTGGAGGAGGAAAAGCTAACGACTAATCTTGTGTGCACAAGACCACCAGAGAGGATTGGCCAGGGCTTAAGACCGATATACAGTCTATGGAGTATTGGGAACCAGACCAGGTGAGCGGAAAAGAGCTGGAGAAAATGTGGGAAGAGCTGTGTCAGGGTGTGCAGGATATGAGCGGTGGGAGAACGATGAAATTCCTGGGCTGCATCTGAAGTACCGAACTGGCAAAGTCTGCCATGAAAAGAAATGAGCCGTGAGCCAGCTAAAACCTGCTGTAACCTGGCCAAAACTGTTTTTTATATGACAACTCTTTTTGTGAATTAAACAGTCACACCTCTGTAGCTCTTATGAATGAAATGTAGCACCTTAACTTGAGTGAAAAAAGGGGGAACTCTGTAAGCTAATATTAGCATTGAATGATCCTATGCTCTTCACTGTTGTTTGAGTGAAAACGAGCAACAAAGACTAGAAATGATCCTTTCCATGTTGGTGGTCCGTGTGGCTACCAAGACTGGATTATGCAGATCTAGTCTATGACTATCTAATGCGAAAGCGACAACCTAGGACTACTGTTAAAGTTATGAGTGACAGGTGAAGGTGTTTCGTTCTTCGTAGCTGTTGGGTTAGCTCTCCATCGGAATTCATCAGTGATTCTCTGAACCCAACTTACTGTGACTGCTCTCTACAGCAGCTAAGACAACAGACACTTTGCACAAGCAAAATACTATTTTAAAGCTGCAAGCTGTAAGATTTACACTTTTAAGATATTTCAAAATCAACCAAACTTTAACAGTGTTTTAACCAGCCGAGTCATCTCCAACTGTCCATGACTATCTAGTGATGGCAGCTCCTCAGTAAAAACAAAATAATCTAGATGCTAGATTACATCATCACCTAATCTGCATATTTTTTCATGCTGAGTTAAAAAAAACAAAACAAAACCAAAAAAACAACCAAAATATGTTTAGAACTACAAAGGAACATTTGACAACTCTTAACAACATTAACACTATAAATTGACCAAAATTAAGCAATAAACATCTGTCAATGGAAATGTGAGAAAATGATGGTAACTAGTCCCGAACTGGTCCTAATTCAGGTTTATTGTTTTATCTGCTTTTCATTTTGGTCATGATCTCATCATCTCATCTCATCAGCGTTGGAGCTGAGTTAAATGCTGATGTGCACACTATCAGGCACATATCACCAGTGCCTCACCAGACAGCTTCAGTCCATACCAGATGTACGGGTTGGAGTTGGGGCTCCGCAAAGACATCTGTTTTCTAGATTTTCTGGGTTTTCTAGGGTTATCTGGCTGAACACTCGTATGCAGAGTCTGCAGGCTGGACTGTGGACATGGAGATGGGAGTGAACATCTGCTCTGTTGAAAAGACTGGAAGACTCTCCAATAACAGTGGAAAAAGTTACCAGATGTGTCACGAGTCCCTTTTTTAGACTCACCAGAGCTACACTGCAGCTATCAAGCATTTCAAATATTTGGAGCCATGGGGTTGTTATTAGTGCTCAATTCAAAAATTCAGCTTCTCTGATGGTGTGGGGGTGTATTAGAGCCTATGGAGGGGGCAGCTTATACATCTAGAAATGGAACATCAGTGTTGAATAATGTATACAGGATATACAGCATATGCTCTCCTCCAGACTACATCTTGCATTTTTCAGCAAGACAATGCTAAACCACATGCTAAACATGGCGACATGGTAGAGCCCAGGTGCTGAACTGGCCTGCCTGCAGTCCAGACCGTTCACCAACTGGAAAAGTTTTGTGTGTCATGAAACTAAAAATATGACAAAGGTACAGGACAGCTGAGCAGCTTAAATTCTACATCAGACAAGAACGGCACAAGATTACGTCAAACATTGAAATGAAACAAAGAAAAAATTTAATCCAGTCCATTTCTTTTTTTTTGACATGTAAAACAAGAATTCTGCATCCCAGTGTACAACCCTCTTAGTCAGTAAAGCGTTGACGGTGAAAATGAGCTCATTGCTCGCTCGACAGGGGGCTTCAACAGCATCGTGCTCTATATGTAAACGTCTGAGGGCTGTTTATTTGTGGCGTTCATTTCTCGTCTCAAGAGGAGAGGATTAATCCCTCATGGTATTTGAGAGTGTGTGTGTGTGTGTATGTGTGTGGTGGTGGTGGTGGTGGTGGTGGTGGTGGGGGGGTGGGTGGGGTGGGGGGGTGCACGTTTGTGTGCCAAAGGCTTTGTGTTTTGAGGGCAGAACTTATATCTTGACTTTGAGAGATACTACTGTCACTGGCACTTTGTTTACGTCGCAGCAGCAGATCATTTTTCAAGTTGCATTGGCAGAGGGGGAGTTTGTTAGTTGATTTACTCCCTACGGAGGTATTTCTGAAGTGCTGCATGATTACGTTTAGCTACTATACATTACGGTACAGTTTGAGGTGAGAATTAGCTGCAAACACAGTTAGATCGTACAGTTTGTCTTTTGTCTAATAAAGTTCTCTGAAGTCCTTGTTTTGTTTAAAGATCTAAAATCATGTTTGTGCTTTTTGTTTTTTTTCTTGCTCTGAAATGAATTATGTTGAAATGGAGGTCAATGGGGATCGACTCACGTTTGGAGCCGGCCCCTAGGGGTCATTCGGTTTACTGAAATTTTTCCTATTTCTGCAATCGGGAAAGCTCCAGAAACTGGATGTCACATCTGGAAAGTGGGTGGTGCAAAGCTTCATGATCAGTTTCAAAAGACACATTCTCACAGAAAAGGAGAGCAGAGTCTGGTGAAGTGGCTGAGAACAGCTCCTACAAGCAGCTGCAATGGCAAAAAGCAGAAGGGAAGAGCAATGCTTCAAAAGGATGCTTTTGTACTGTGTCCTTCTGGTATTTTGGCCAAACATGTCATAGAAATTTAATAAGATCTCAGGAAATTGTGTTAACGTTTAGAAACAGGCCATAATATGTCTCTTTTTAAAAGTAGCACCTTATTCTGAGACAGAAACCCTTGTTCATTTTTTGGTCTTCATCATGCTTCATCATGTTATTGCTCAACACGTCAGATCCATTTGCTAGTTGGCTTTTTAGCACATCTTTAAAAATCAGATAATAAATTCATGTATTAGTCACAGCTCATAGACAGGGAATGGGTGTTTGTGCAGGAGGGGTAGCATCCGGTCTTTTGTTCCTTTAAACCATTTTACTAATTTTGCACTGATTGTTACACTGATTTTGACTTGCAGAAGAAACACTGCTGTTAAAAGCTAACCTAAAAGGTTAATTAGCAAACAGCAGACTGATTAAAATTCTTTTTCTGTGCTCTGATTTTATAATCTTCTAAGACAGCTGTTTAGTGCATTTTCACACTAAAAGCAGTCTTACCTGCATGCTTAGAAGCTGCAAACTGTAGGTGTCAACCTCACCTTCCTCAATGCATATCCCTGCTGAGTGTGTTGTGGTAGGAGAAAGGACCAGCAAGGAGATGATGAATAGCAGTTAATGTCATTTCTGCTGTGGGTGTTGATTATAAGAATGCCAGAACAATTATCACATTTTGTACAGATGAACTGCTTCAATCAGTGTCTTACATCATGATTAGTCTGTGCAGCACCAAAATACACAATGGTTGTGTAACCATGGAAGTGAAATTATTCGTTCCAGCATTTACACTTCTTTGGTGTCTTCTTGTTGTTCGGTTGAACCGAGAGCAGAAAAGATGTTTGCCACACTTGTCTAGACATTTCAGAATCACTTCTTTAACACAGTCTAAACAAAATCTGACATAGAAAATGAACAAAAACAGGAAACTGTGACAGTAGCCTGCATGTAGGCTGAATTTGAGCTTGGTCAACAAACATTTGACACGTTAATGGGAAAACTGACTAAAACTATACAACTGGCTTAATATTTTGCAATCAGAGCTTCATCAATAATAACTCCACCCATCCATTACCTATACCCGTTAATTCCAGTTCAGGGTCACGGGGGTCTGCTGGAGCCTATCCCAGCTCCCTTTGGGTGAAAGGCAGGGGTCCACCCTGGACAGGTCACCAGTCCATCACAGGGTCACATGTAGACCTATGACCATTCACACTCCCACTCACACCTAAGGACAATTTAGGACCATGTAACCTAACGGGCATGTCTTTGGACTGTGGAAGGAAGCTGGAGAACCTGGAGAGAACCCATGCTAGCATGGGGAGAACATGCAAACTCCACACAGAAAGGCCCCTGTGGAGGCTGGAACCAGGAACCTCCATGTGTGAGGCAACAGTGCTGACCACCAAGCCAATAATAAATGCAAAAATCTAAAAAGAAAAAGAAAAGAAAAGCTCATATTGGAGTTTCAAACGACCTTTTAGCCAGAGCGGTGTCCACTTTCAAAGTGTCAGATGAGCAGCATATAACACCATTTGTGGAGAACATCCATAAAGGACGATAACTTGAGCTGTCAACACGCTTCAACAGTGAAGCCTCCAGAGCCTCATTCAGCTGTGCTGTGACATTATCACTAAAAAAGTGAAAAGTGAAGTGGCTGAAGCAGCTGCCTATCAAAAAAAGAAAATAAAAATCAACTTCCAACATTCCAACTTCTGGGATGAAGCCAGTGTGAAAGTAAGAAAAGTTCCTTGACTGACCACTGGGGGCAGGCTCTAAAAGGCTCCATTGACCCTCATGTTAAAATGTCCATTTTTGGGACTGAATTTTACTCCTGCTTGAAGGATGCTGGCCAGGACCAGGCAAAGGACAACAGTTGGACCAATTGGAATGTCTTTAACTTGTATCATTTCAGGGCCCATCCAAGTCAACAAAGAGGACAACCTTTTGCAACATGAAGCTGCATCGTATGAAGAAAAAAAAAAGTCTTCAGTAGATTTTCATATTAAAAAAAAAAACTACGAGAACAGCTGGCATCACATGTCATGCCTTTACTTGTGAATGAAATGCAGGTTTTTGACATTTGGAAATCATTACATTCTGTATATTTACTTCTCACACTTCATCCCAGCTATTTTGGCAACGGAGTTGCATTAACAAAAAAAATAAATAAATGAAAAAAAGAAAGAAGTAGTTCATTAGGAACCACAAATTAAACTGTTTTTGAAATCCCAGTCTTCTTTTTGGTTGAAAATCACAGAGGCTTTATCAATCCCTGCACATAAACTGCTGTGCAATTTATTCGCCACACTAGCACAGCCTATAACTTAAAAGCCCTGTTTAACCAATAATATGAAGATAATATGGTTGACTGAATTATTCACAGAATTATAACAACTGTTGCAGTTAAAGTTGGGCTGATGGGAAAATACTCTTCTCTCCTCCACTCTGAAGTACAAGACAGGCCAGTATTGTTGATCTGATTTCTTCCTTTATTTTTCCTCCCCCAACCATCTTCTCCTCGCGGTTCTCCTCCCACTCATCTCTGTGAGCTCGTTGAACAGCTTTGCTAGCATCATCCAGGCACCCACACTGTCAAATAAGCTAGACTAGCATGCTGATGACAAAAGAAAATGTAAGCTGGTGTGATGACTGAGATCTGGGAGCAACCGAGATGATCCTGAGAAGTAAAGGGTGAGAAAACAAACAAACAAACAAACACATCGCCACTGCAAATGTAAATCGGTGCTAGGAATTAGTACCACTTTTAAATCCATAAACAATGACACAGAGGAAAATGTTATTGGACATTCACAAAGGTTTTTATCGGGCTTATATAAGGAGGCATGATTTCAAATCCACAGGGAAGGGCCAAAAGGGCGGGTGGATACCTCCCCCGCTGCAGCATGAAGGATTAAAACCCACATTTTGGAACGTCGTATCTGTTTTCCAGAGCGCAGGCTTTGTAGTGTTGATGGTTATACTGTAAGGCTGTGTGCAGCAGATGGTTACAGCAAAATCTAATTTAATATAACGGAGCTAGTATTGAATATGCCAGATTTTATCAGACCATGGTAATACAAAGTGTCATTTGGTATATTCCTACAGTGTGCTTGAACTTTATGAGATACCACTGCTGCACTTTCATAACCTATTTTTCTCAGTCGTGAGTGTTCACAACTGCTGACTGTTAGCTTACACCAAAACTGCAGGGGGCAGTTACCATTTCAAATCTGCCTGTGACACTAAAAAGCCCACCTGATTCCCCCGTTCCCTTTCTTAATCCCAGTCAAATCCTGCTATTACAGAAAAGAAGCCCATTCCTTCCATTTCTCTCTCCCAATATCCACCTTAATTTGCACCGATCTTCCTCCCCTCGCGCACTGCTCTTCCTCTCAGCCCTGAATTATTTTCAGGATGACAAAAAAAAAAGATGACAATAAAATCCCTGATGCCGGTGAAAGCGAGGGCTGGCCCGAGGGTGACCCTGCAGTCCCCATCAGCCTCCGTTTTGCTTTTCACCTGCTAGCACTGAAAGCTCAAGACACATCAGATAGCGCCTCAACCCCACTGCCACACCGCTCCAATACATATCATTCAGGAGCCCTGCGGCACAAATGGACACACACCAACAGATGCGCACACTCACACGCTGGCAAAAAGAAATTTCAATAATAATTTCAGAGCAGCACGTATGATTGGATAGGTTCCCATGGAGAGATGAGGAAAAGCAAAGCAGCACAGGTGAGACAGATATGGAAAGACAGTGGGAGAAACTGCAACGCTCTGGATGAAGGGATTGAAAGACTGCAGTTCCATCTCATCTGATGGTTTCTGTCTCTTTTCTCATGTCAAAAAAAAGGACTTATCAGCCAAACTCTCCCTATGGGCAGTGAACAGATGCGACATGAGATCAGGAGAAAGATCCTCACCTTGATCATCATTTAACTAAATTTGATCAACCAAAAAAACACTATTCTCAATGTAAACGACATGTTTTAATATCGACGTTAGCCACTTTACCATTAATCGGCCTGAGCCAAGAGTCCCATTGTCATATCAAGGTCTGAACAGAGCCGGTCCAGGCAGCCCTGGTCCCCAGTTTCTGGGTTCAGTTTGTGACCAAGCAGGGCTTAATGGAGCTGGATGCAGGGTTAAGGTTTATTTTATGGCTCTTATGAACTATGTTTATGATGGGCATACTTTGCCTATAACAGCCATTAACATTTGCCACAGACGGCAGATTCGGTGTTAGATGAAGTCGCTCCGCCACAGCTGTTCCTTTCAAAGTACTGAGTCACTACAATCAGTGCATTGAGATTAAGTTCTGCTGGAAGATTCATTCACTGAATGGTTCAGTAGTTGGTTGGAGGTCTGACTGCAAACCAGACTCACGGAGGAGAAACACATCTGAACGGTTGTGAGTCGGCTCATGATTCTCAGTTTACAGCAGCCGCTTTGACAAACACACCAGACTCCTCGTAAAAATCTTAATACTATGTAATTTTCCTCCCTCAATATTGGCGTTTAACACTGTCATTTTCAGGTTTTTTCCGACCAGTCTGGGTTCAGCATTGCTCTTGGACTTGTTGAGCCTGATTCAGGCAGTTTAAGCTGCAGCTGCGCTTCTTTGCATTACAGGCCAGGCTAACGGTTTTATTTGGTTCGAACTGAGAAAGCCTCTTAAAGCAGTGGGAAACTTGAAGATGTGCGTTTGTGAAGAGTAACATGCATTGCGGTAATTCACGGTGCAGGAGGCGTCCTATGCTGCAGGCTGGTTGTGTCGTCCTTCCAAGCTTTATTTCTCAGACTTGAGTCTCTGTCACTGCAAACAATGTGATTACTATTTTTTCCTCCATAATTTCCTGTAGTGCGAAGTCTGATCATAGACGGATACGAGCTGCTATAGACCCGCCCACACGTGCGATTTCATTGGCTAGCACTTTCTCTCTGGCTTTGACCTGATTGGCTGACGTATGCCTCGATGGGCAGAAAATGAGAAATTTCTCGACTTTTGACGGACGGCTCGGACCTGCCGCAACACATGCAACCACATATCAGTTTGGTGATGGATGACCTCACCTCTTTCAAAGTCCACAGAGACGGACGCACACAGCGCACGCACCGCATACGCTGTGTGAAGTCCTGTCCTCCACTACATCTGCAGAAAGCTCAGGAAGCTACTGATTCAACAGTCATTTGTTTGCAGGGAAACATTCAGCTTCATTCGGTGCAGTTTCTGCTCATTCACAGCTAAGTTCAGCTGAACTGTGAGGACAACAGACTATTTAGTAAGTGATTTACTTCAGTTTGTCCACCCAAACAATCTTTGTGACCCACATTCTACAAATCTGATGTAAAGAAATGGGCGGTGTGACGTTTCCACCCCGACACCCGGTATTTTGGGCAGATCAGAGGGGAACACAGTGGGGCTATAAGCAACAAGAATGATTTTTCTGCAAAACAAATTAGGCTCAGGGGAGATTAGCCTTGGTCCAACCTGGCTCAAAAGTGGGAAAACAGCTCCTTGCTTTTTTTTTGTATTCCAATTTAGGTTTATGGAGCCAACATGTAATGGTCTGCAGTGATACTGCACTTAAAGGCACTTGTTCAGGTTTGACTCTGCATGGATATACAGTCTGTGATTAAAATGTAGACTCCAGTGTTCTGCATGTTTTATTTCTTAAACTGCTGCGAAAGACACTGAACTTTACCATGAAACTTCATTCCTTCAAAGAGATCAACACAAACAGTCATTTGAAAATGTTGTCACAAGTCAGATGGTTCCTCTTCGTTCCATGTTCAGCACCAACACTCAGCTGATTTGAAGTACATCCAGACTGGATCTGGATGCAAACGACAGATTTGTTGACAGCCCAAACAATCAAAACATCACATGAAATTCAATTTTTGCAAATGTGATTCAAACAGGATTTATGTGTCGTTGTGATTGCTCAAATAGGATTTCAAATAGCCTTCTGCATCATTTGCAACGTGATCCAAACTACAGCTACATCTACCAGGCTGTCAGACGTGATTGGTTCAGAGTACGAAAACACAGCCAACATGACAACATCAATGGTGTGTGCATAAGTCCTGCAAAAGAAAAGTAAACATCAGCCTCCCGCATCTCTGGCTCTTCTTGTAGCCTGTAGAAAATTCAACCAGTTCACCATTTTGATTTTTTGTTTTTTTCTTTACATCAGTTCTATGTGTGTGAACGACCACAGAAGCCATGTGGATTCAGATCAACAAGGACACAGTGATCGTTGGAAGTTCACTCCTCACAAACAGAGTCCATTCAGGCTCTCTGGAAGTCCATTTTGATCAAAGATACTTTTCTGTGATGTGTGAATAATAGTTTTAGTTTCACACAGTCTACATTTTAATCACAGACTGTATATCCATGCAGAGTGAGAGTTGGACAAAAACAAAAATAAAGTAAAACACAACAATTTATTTTGTGGTCTTTAATCATCATCAGGTGTATGCTTGAAAATTTGCAACTTGAACATGTGTGAGAGGTGAGCCATCTGCATTTGTAAGTAATGGCCACCCATGAACATCTGATTCTCATCAGATATGCTTAAATATCTTATTTAGACTCTAATCTGAACACAGAATTTCAGGCAGGCCTTGTCCACAAAGCGCCATCAAGAGAATCGTATTTTAATGTTGATGACATTGGTGAAGAATGTCAGCTTCAGCGGGGGTTTGGACTTCTCAGTGGAGTTGGAAGGCTAAGTGCCCTTCGGTTTTCACCCACTTATCAAAGTGAAACATTTTAGATAGCTCGGCTTTTCTCTCTCTCACTCTATCACTCTCTCTGTGTGTGAGAGAGAGCAAGAGACAGAGAGAGAGAGAGAGAGAGAGAGAGAGAGAGAGAGAGAGAGAGAGAGACAGAGAGAGAGAGAGAGCTTTTGCAGTGCACAACAACCAAACAGGACACACTCACACAAAAAGGTGGGCTTTGGCTGCTAGCCTTTATCACTATGCCACAAAGTGGAAAGATTAGATTACTCACTTTGCTAGACCTCCAACTTGGTTACCATAGCAATAGCAGTGTGACTGGGGTAAAAGCGCACCAGTGTGGAGGCTGATGGAGGGAACAATCACCAGGGAACTGCAGGTCAGCCTGCCACTTTCTATTCCAGTCCATGAAGAAGTATGACAAGAAGTAATAAACAGATATTACATATTTTTGTATTGAAGATATTCTTTAGTATATTATGTTGAGTTGTCATTATGTTTAGCAGCATTTTTCTTTTGCTTCTGACACACAAATGCCTTATTGCTTTGCAACTCTCCTCTCAACAGACGCAAGCAAAGACCATTTACTCTTCATAGACGTACGTTCTTCAACAGCTTGCTGCAAAAATTGTCTTCTTATGGAAGTATTGTTTGCTCTGTCCATTCCTGAAGATGTGTGTTTTCTTTAAGTCATGAATAATTTGGACGGGAGCTTCAGAAATATCCAATTAAATCCATAATAAAGGCACCATGATCAGAGCAGATGTGAGTGTTAGTTGGTGTGCAGAGAGCTTATAACCAAACAGTCATTCAGCTACTTTTGTGTACTGCTGCACAGTAACTATATACATGTAAAAAAAAAAAAAAAAAGGAAGAAAAAAAATCAATTGATATTGAATTCATAATTGTACCAACGTGAAGCCTCTGCATTAATTCAAACTAATGAAGTGCTTACAAATCTATAGTGCTGTGGGTCTGATCATTAGATTAATTACCCTAATCAGGCTATTGTATTTCAATTAGGCCCAGCACAGTGTTGGTGTTTTCATTAATCAAAAAGCACAAAAATGAAAGTTGCAAACACGGCATGGCACACATGAACATGGGTATAAAACGTTAAAAGTCTTTATGATATATGACTGATGATGTGTCCATCACCGATGGCATTCTGTCATATTCTTTATAATACTGAAAGGAAAGTTGTGAAAAAATCAGCCCAAACAAAGAACTGAAAATAATTACAGACACACAAAGGAAGGCAGGTAGAAGGTCTTGGAGAAAATGTCACTTAAATACTGGTAATTACACTGCAGGTCGCCCTGATACTCTGCTTCCCACTAAGGACTCACAATAGAATCGTGTTTTTTCTTTTTTTTGCCTCCATTCAGTCCGAAAATGGCTGTAAAAAGTTAGGGAGGCCATTCTGACCTTGACAAAGCGCTTAATTTAGATAAGCATTGGTCTTGAACCTGCAGTCAAATTAGGTCGCCGCAGCCCACGCTGAATCACACTTTACATCTCTGACTTCAGGAGGTGAGGACAGAAATTCTCCCTCTGGGCTCAGGAAGGCTGATCTGCTTAAAACAATATTAGTTCTACTAAAGCATTTTTCAGAAAAGTCTATGTTTAATATTGAATTGAGGAAACCGCAGAGCTAAAGTACATTTTGGTCTTGTAAAAGGATGGTAAATAATTAAAGTTACTGGGCAGCAAAACAGATTCTTGAAGACTCAGTTCTCTCAATAAAGATGCATTAAAGGATGTGATCAGGTTTATCTTCTGTTCTTTTTGCTCTAAAATCTGCTCTGCATGTGGAATTGGATGAGCAACTGCTAAAAACCGTAGAACAAACTTTGAAACCATCACCATCAGTCGTTCCCCAGCAGGAGAACGCCACCATCCATAAGAAGTTCTTACAGTCCCACTCAGACTTTTGGTTTGATGCACAATTCCAGCATTCTATTGCAGATAAGTATGGTCTACATCCCTTTAAAGCTGTTTTGTTGCTGATGCACTGAGATCAGCTTTAGTTCCCTCTAAAAAAAAAAAAAAAGACATGGATGTCCATACGTTTTCAAGCACTATCTCAAACTCAAATTAACTGATAATAAACCACTGCAGAAATGAATTATGGTCTGACCATCTTCAGTGTTAAATGCATTTATTATTGGTTTAGAAAGACTGCTCCAGTCCACAAACTGGCACCAGTTTTGGGAAGTGATCTTCAAAGGCATGGCCTATTTCAGAAAGTGGGTTTTGTGCAAACTTTTGCGACGCAACTGAAATTCAAGAAAAAGGGTCAATTCAGATCCATTTTAGAAACTGAGGTCTCTTGTTTTCAGTTCTAAAAAGATTCCCAGTTGAGAATGTACAATGGGGATGTGGGACACAGATCAAGTGGTTTGGTGGCTAACGAACGACGCAGCTCTTTGTGCCAAACTTCCCGTCATCACTGTGGACAGCCGGCAGGTAAGTTGTTATTGTCTGTCCATTCTATTACAGAAGGGACAGACAATAACCAGCATGGTTCCTGGGATAGGCCAGTCAGAGGCAACTGTAATCAGTAGTTTAGACGTACTTTGATTCATAAAAAATACTGTTCATGAGAAGCTGATGAAACATGAATTTTATTATTGCTCTGTGGATGGTGCCAAAGTCACAGCTACCAACATCCCAACAGGTAACTACGGTGACCGTTGACATCATGGTCTCATCGGCTGAAGCTCTGACTATGGAGTACAAAGTTATAAGGAACAGCTTCCAGAAGCCAAAAGAACTACAGCTATACTATTAACTGTAACTATTTGCAGTTTTTTGGCCATATGAACTGGCTGTGGGAGCTGCTAGCCCACTCTACCCAGCCGTCACGTCCTGCCAGTGGGAGGGAGAGTCCAAACAGCGCTAACCAGCCCACACTGGACAGACACGAAATGACCTGCTGAACACGCACAAACCCAACAGAGTTTTTTTTTTTAATCAAGTGGATAGTCATATTTGTTATTCAAGAGCAGGAGCAAAAAATTCAATTTCACCTTAGTTCACCATTTGCTATTTTTAAATTCTATGATAATCCAGTCAAACGCAGGTCACACATCGTGGACAAAAGCCTGGGTCACTAACGTTAGAGTTTCATTTATTTATTCATTTATTTTATCATTTCAACTGAATTTATATCTCTGACATCACAGCAGCTCCTACATTTCTCTTTGTTTTCACCCTCTCATGTATTTTGCTGCTGTAGCTTCAGAGGGATTCCAGGACGACCACCCACTTTCTTCTTTAAAAAATGAATTGGACGTTATTTTTTGAGACATGCAGAATCTTCTCTTAAAGCGTGCTTTGTCCTTTGTTCCCCTCCGAGATCATGTGAGAGCAATTCAATTTCCCCACTGTACAAATGTCTTATTCGGACTGAAGAGGCCATGTGACTAAACTCATGTCCAACGGCCTTCTTCCTGCACAGCTGACTTGTGTTCTCGCTTATCAGATAAAAAACAGCAGCACACAAGAGAAGCCACTCTGAGAAGCATGAGTGCACTGCTGCGAGGCTTCACTCTCACACACACATTCACACATCCTCCCTACAGCAAATTCAACTTCTTGGCTTACCCAATTTTTATGTGTGCAGATTTATTGCAAGCTATTAAAATATATTTGATTTTGACCGGAATGGTTCTCCACCGCTTCTTTCCTCGGTACAAGTCCAACCCACCTTTTACGACCACTTGCTTTAACCTTCTCCCCCACTCATAAAACACCAGCAGCTTCTTCCACCTTTTGCCAGACACCCCCCCTCCCCCCCTCCCCTCCTTCTTCCAGATCTCTCCATCTATGATAACCTCTGCTATGATTTTATTTGTGTTTCTCTTCCTCTCGTCATTGTCCTCCAACTCCTCTACTCCACAGATATCCTCTCTGCCCCGAAGCTATTTTTTTTTCTCTCCCTAATTGTCTTTTTCCTCATGAATGATCGATTCCTCAGATTTATCTGGCAGTTTGAGAATAAGGACACTTCTGAATTTTCAATGCCTAACTACTCTCAAAAGGTCAGCATTCATAACGAGCTTTCAAGGAGATGTTCAGAAAAAAAAAACCCTGCATTTTTACTTTTTCTATTTTAAGAGGAAAACACTGTATTTTAACTTTTTATGTTTGCACACAGAATATCTTGTCCTTCTCTGTTTCTGACACCTTAAATTAATGAAATTCCCATCTTTATTATGAAGAAAAGTCCTATAACTTTCTACAGGTGTTTTGAAAACACTGATCCTTTTTTTTCCCACTTTGAATGTATGATGTTTATGTTTTCTTTGGAGAAAAACATTGACTTTGTTGCCTGCAACAAACGAGGGGACCCCTGAGCAGCATTTTAATGCTCACCTTCGAACCTCTGCGTGGTTTATTCCAGTTACCCCGTAGGTCTATATAAAGAGCAGGAGGGACTTGTCCCCCACGTACCTTCTGATGTCTCAGCCCATCAAGCTCACTGCTACCTGCTCCCTCTGCTGTTATCAATAACCTTCCTAAACAATATGACATGACACTGCCAGTCATGGGCCATGGTGACAGAAACAACTGAGGGCCACAGGGCTGATGCTGACTGCAGTTCATTAGCCATGAAACGTCTTCAAAGGTCATGTCTTCTCCCCCAACTCAAACTTGTCCATTTGGACTTTGCAAGGAATCAACAAAAATGGGACACTGAAAGTTTTATTTTGAACCTGGACTGTTCTTATATGGCTTCCATCGCTACTGGCATGACAAAGAGATCCCACTGGAGATGTTTTCCATGCACCACAGTGGAGGAGCCTCCATCATGATCCATGGTGCTTCGTCCTTCAGTGGAACAGCAGAGCTTCAGGTTTTGTAGGGTCCTCAAGTGACAGCTGGCTGAGTGGAGATGTTGCAGCGCACAACCCTTTTCACTGATGACCCTCGTCTGTGTGGTAATGCCTGGGTCTTTCAACGGGACAAGGCTGCAGGTCTTCTAGGAGAATATTGTTGCTCTTCTGGGCCATCCTGCATGTTCCTCTTATCTTAATCCCACTGAAAACTTTGGGGATTGCTGCCATGGAAAATCTACAAAAATGGAGGTCAATTCCAGACCGCTAAGGCCTGAAGACATCTCCATCACATGGAGCAACGTTCCCACCAGCCTCCTGGACACATTCACAACAAGCCTGCCTGGACAAATTTTAATTCATCAAGGACTGTGAGGCTACTCACAACTGAGTCCTGTTTTTGATACTTTCAGTTCTGACTTTTCAAGACCTCAAAAAGACTTGCCTACTGTCTATTTTTTGCCTCATGCACCAGTTTCTTTATTTTTTTTTAACCTTTTGTAGTTCTACCTACAACCTGGTTACAATCCAGCAGCACAAAGTGTGAAGATTTCTTTTCCCTGGCCTAAAGACTTTGCTCAGGAGTGTACTCCATTCTTGCAGCCAGCACCCCTCTGTGCCTTTTCCGGTGCACACTGTGCTCTCTTCCTTCCCTGTTTTGGTGGAGCAAAGGCAGTGTTAATGGAGGAGAGACCCTGTAAACTCTTTGTTCAAAAAACAGCCCCAGGAAGTGTGATCCTCTATACAGCCGTACGACGTACGGTTGTACAAGCAGAGCATGCTGGTCATGTTCAGGTCAGTTTGTGTAATCCGTGTGTGAGTTCACATGGACATTGTTCGCCTTTTCTCCCATGTTCAGAATATCATGTTCAGCAGACATTTGTGAAAATGTGTTTTATTGACTCTCTCTCTATCTCTGTTTTAGCAGCCCCCTCTTTCCTCTGTTCTGTTATCTGTTTTGCAGTTTTCCCCGGGCTGTTTCTTTGTCCAGCCCTCAGCCTCTGTCCTTGTAATTCTCTCTCTGGCTTTCCCATTACCAATTTCATTTCCTCTCTTTCATTTTCCTCTTTGCTCTCTTTTTTTTGTGCATGTATGTTGGAGGTTAATCTCATATTTCAATCTTTCTCTCTCAAGCACGCCTTGCTGAAACTACACGCTTAGTGGTTAATGAAGGAAGTAGATGGGTAAATGCATTGCAGGATAGAGACCTGATAAAGATGTTTGTATGGAGCCTTGCAGGTCAATTAACAAAATATTCTTAGCTGAAAGCTCACTCTGAATTAGCTGGAAGACCTTCTCCATTTGAAAACTGCTTATACTGCCTACTTTCACACAATTAATGCTTAATGCAGCAGTTTGAGATTAGAAATGTGGGACTTATGTTACAAGCTTCAGCCACAGATACACACACACACACACATACACTTTTAAAAATACAATTAGTTATATCAAACGTGCAATGTCTGACATCATTTAAAAATGGTCATATTATTTCTTTCTTTGATGACATTTCTGCAGCGTATGTATTATTATAAATTATCGTTTCAGAGGTGGCCAGAGGCTGAAAGAACAATGCCGTGGGATTTTCTTCAGGCGGGGCAGTGCCAGTGCATAAATAAATTCTAATGTTCAAAGTCCAAAACACGCAAGCAAAAAAAAACAAACAAAAAAATGCTGCAACCACAGGAAAAGGGAGCAAGGTGGAAAATGCTGCAAATAGTAAAAACAACAGCAAACTCGCTCCACACCACTAGGGGGAGTCGAACAAAGAACAAATCATATCGGACATATTTAACTCTTTTATTAAGAAGGGCCACTTTGATCCTGCTGTATTTGCATAAAGATGAAGCTGAAAGCTGGCGCCGTATCAACACATGAGTCTGAACCGCAAATGGTAATAAAATGCATATTTGGTGCTGGAAACCAGTATTTGTAAATTTTAGTCCCAACATCATGGGATCACTGACCACAGTTGCAGAGTCTAACAGTTTTATCTAAAACTATTGTTGCCAACAACGGGGTCAAACGGAGTGTGGCAACAGCATCCTCAGCTTTCCTTTTTCTTGGCTGCAGAAGTTTCCTGACCAGTTTATCACACTTCCAGGATCTACACCCGTTAACGTGGATGTAAGCAGGAAGGGAAATGCACAGAGATGTGACGGAAAAATGATGCAAGCCACTGTTCACCAAGAGCCAACAGCTTCAGCCAACAAGAAGCTGTCTGCTTTAATGTTCTGAGTCTGATTGTGGCTCAGACACGGATGAAAAGATTAGTTGTTAAATTAAAGGAAATACTAAAAAATGTACTGTTGATAACAAAAGTCTGTCCATCTGCAAGTCTCCAAAAATTCAGCCAATCAAAAAAAAAATTGCTTGTTTTCCAGAAGAGCCCCAACTTGTGACTCTTTTTTCTTCTGATAAAAAGTTACAGGCATTATTGTTATTGTTAGTTACTGCAGAGGCACTGGAGATTAAAATTAGATGGCTGAAATTAGCATAGGTTGCTTTAAGGTTTGCTTCATTTTTTTCTTGCATTCCAGACTAAATATTTTACAAAGAAGAAAAAAAAAACACACGTTGAGAAAATCCATACACACAGGCTGTTATTACAATTTTCCTCAAATCCATATGATCATCCAGTGAGACCTTTTTCAGAACATAGATTTTTTTTTCTTTTGCAAGCACTCACTTTATGGCAAGTGAGCTTGACAGAAGAAAAAATAGAGGTCAGAAAATAAAAAATAGGCAGTGTCATGGCCCCCGTCTCTCTTTGGAGTCGATGAATTGAACATGCTGTGGAAGGAGGAGGTGGCTCTTTCACTCCTGGATGGCTACAATAATGTGGAGCAAATTCTAAAGCTGAAAAGCTGTTTCCTTTGCTCTTGTGGAAAGAGCAAAAGGCCACTTGGCAGCATAATCAGGCAGCAAACACTACACTGAAATTTAGTGTATGATGATCAAAAGGTTGCTTTGATGAACGCGTTAGCAAACAGCTGCCTGTTTTCACATCTCTCAGATAAGTACAGAAGGTAGTATTCACTGGCTGTCGTCTTTATGTTCTCCTGAATGTCTATAATGCACTTTTCTTTTCCTCTTTATACTCAGAGAAAAGTCAGACTCTGCAGAACCCTCAACCATATTCACCAGTTAGGACACTGTTAGACCAGTGGCAACTGCTGGTCCTTCAAAGAGAGGAAGCTGATTGTCGGCTTACATTATAGGATTTGTGAGTTTATTTATACATACATTTTGCCCTCCGAACTAACAAAACTATATTAAACTTGAACAAGGAAATGCTGAAATTATGTGAAGCTGAAACAAGGAAATACTATGAGTGTGTTTGATTTATGGTGTCAGAAATGATCCAGTAATTTCACCAAGAAAATACCAAGAAATGGGTTCCAGTTTGTCTTTCGACTTCACTTGAAAAATCCATGATGGGACTGAGCTGCCAGTGATTAGATGATGGTGTAGATCTCAAAATAGCTGTCAATCAAAACGGGATTCAGCCTTTCAACTGATCCTCCAATCATCATGAAGATCAGTGTCCAGGCCACGCCCACAGCTCCATTCACCCCCAGAGAAGCTGAGCGTCTGGAGGCGGGACTAAATCCATTGAAGTGAATGGACGCTCAGCTTCTGCGGGTAAATGTGTTGATCGTAGACCGTAGAAGAAAACCATTTCTGGAATCTATGACACTGACATTGATTTGTAGTCAATGAAATGTTAACACAACTGTACATATTTGAACATTTAATTTTGGACATTTTAGGGGAAGCTGAGCTTCTCTGCAGTCTGAGAGACATTGTCTCTGTATCAGGCAAATTGTTTATAAGGGAATTGAAGTTTATTATTGACTGTTCCTTCCAGAAGTGGGTCCCCAGTGACGATGACTTCAAATGCACAACGACGAATCCTCAGTGAGGTAAAGAAGAACGGACAAATAACAGCTATAGATTCAGTCTCCCAGGGTGTCCATGGCAGAACACGATGGAAGAGCACTTCAGCAATCCACAGTGATCCAGGAAAAACATTTGTGGACTTATGAAACAAAAATCACTGCGCAAGGTGCAGAAAGGACACAGCTTGAAAGCATCTTTCCAAGAGTGAAGTACGGTGGAAAGTGCATCTTAATTCGGGTTAACTGCCATCATCAAGGAGAAAATGAATTCCCAAGTTTGCCAACATATCTTACAGGAGAATATTAGTGTGGCAGCTGGACAACGACTCAGATTAATTCAGCCTCTATAGAATGGCTTCAGAAATAGAAAGTCCACTTGTGTTCTCAGGAACCATCACACCAGACAGACTGAGGTGAAGGAAAGGTGCATGTCTGATCCAGAGCTACTGAAAGGGTTTGCTTGACGTAACTGAGCCTGATGGACGCACTAAACATGTGTTTCTGTGTAATCAGCTCAAGTTCAGTGTGTACGTATATTATTGTGAGCTGGGTGAACATCAGATCACATTTTATGGCAAATTAACGCAGAAAACCTGCTCATTCCAAGGGACTTTTTGCCCCTTTATTTAAATAAGACAGTTATAGTATATAATATATATTAAAATGATGAGCAATTACCAATTGATTGATTTTTTCTGTTAAACATGTATGATTCGTTTTCAGAATGACAAGTTTCCTCAGTTCTTTGCAGGTGAATCAAACTGCAGCTCAAAATGTCTGCTTATTGTAGAAAATACAGTTTCATGGCAGGAGGCAGCAAGTTCAGAGAAAAAGAATATTAAAAATAAGTGCAGTTAGACCAAAGAAGGAGGATGAGGTGCGTAATCTTACCATCGTCTCCTGATCCTGAGCCAGCATCTGCAGAAGAGAACAAACATAGTTATCAACAGCGGGCTCACGCAGCCACAGACATTAGCTGAATAAGCGTGTGTCTGCATATGTAAGCGTGTGTCTGCTTTCATATGCGCTTCTTGTGGTTGTGTGTGTGACGACGAGAAAGACACACTTTGTGTTCCTGTGGGTGTGGTTGAGCGAGATGAGATTTCGCTAAAGATAGAGCGGAAACTAATACTGAGCGTCAGATTTACAGAGGAAAAAACCGAAGCAGGATGGTGGTGAGATGGAGGATGGATTAAGGCTGGGAGTATTGTGCATCTTCCCTATTTTGCGGCGTCTGTGGTAGAACTGTGGGAAGATGCAGTGTTTCCAGTTGCAAATCTGTTTGTGTGTCAGCGAATCCTTTTTCATGGCTCTCTCACTGAATCTGTGTAAAGCCCCTCAAACACACTGAGCTTACGAAACTGTTCGACAATACGGCTGTGAAAGGGATACTCATGAGCACTTCGAAGCTCCATGTAACTCGATCTGGCACGTGAAGTGATCTGCTAAAATGCAAAGAACTGAAGACCGGGCGCGTGTGGGCCCTCAGAGGACACTGGGGGGATAATAGCTCAGCTCCATATAAATACCCATGTGAGATGGATTTATAAGAATAGGTGCCCAAAGTGGGGCCAACTTAGCCCTCGAACACATGGAATACGAGCAGGTATCTGACACCGATACATTTGTGGCATAAGGCTTGGATCAATAAAATCCATTTTAGCCCCAAACATGGTCCCGTTGTGGCAGTTTTTTGAGTTCAGTGCAGCAGATGGTCAGATGTGTCTGGGGAAAGTAGCTCTTAAGGCAGCTGGTTCAACTCTGAATCAAGTCAATATTCTCCAATTACTGTTAAAGTGAAGAATTCAGTGAAATTACAGACAATAGTTAAGTTTTCCTTTTGTGGGTGACTGACATTTACAGTTTTGCAAAAATGAGTAGTAATCCCCTTGCTGTTTTTCATTTGTGTAAAAAGATCACGAAAACCATCTATCATAGTTGGACGATGGCAAAGACGACCTCAGATACAGAAAATAATGTGCTGTTATGTATTTATTAAGAATTAAGCCAGAATGATTCAGTAGCTTCTTGATCCACTTTTAGGAGCAACAACTTGAAGTCATTCACATCATTTTGGAGTAATTTTAACCCATTCTTGTTTCCAACGTTGCTTCACTGAGATTTTTGGGCGTTTGCGAACGCATAGGTGTCTTCGTCCACTGCCGGCCTGAAGCCGTTTTTAATCATGGTGCATTTATGTTTTGGTTTGTGTGTGGAACAACAAGACATGAAATCCCAAAGTGAATCAAATCCACACTGATCCCTGAAGGGAAACTATTTTGCCGTCGCCCGACTCCATCCTGACCACGGAGAGGCAGCACTCCATGATGCCTCGTCCTCTTTTACGGTTGCATCTTTGAAAAAAACACATTCTTATTACATTTATACAGAAGAAATCTAAGAGAAATTTTTTTTTCTGTAGGTAGAAATAATATAACAAAAGAGAGATGTGCAGCAGCCTAGATTTTCTACCACTTGTCTGCCAAATGATGGGTGGACAGAAAGGATGGACCGTGAACAACAAAAGTGGCCCACACTTCTACGGTGCCTTTTAACCTCCTTCAGGCCCAATAAAACATTTCATGTTTTAGCCATCATTCACCCATTACAGCGATATTAGATATGACACATGCAGCCGCACATGTTTTTTAAGTAGATAACATCACAGAGCTGCTAAATCTATACAGGACTGTGGACAAACCACACACAATAAACCACTACCTACTAGTGCATTAAAGTACTTTTCCATCTCCTACAGTAGATCAACCTGGGCTGGTAGGTGGAGGTTTGTGGATCAAATTACATAAGACAAAATAAGCAGGTTAACAGGTTAACATGTCCTTCTTAACGACCTTTAACTTACTCAAGGGTCTAACTGGTGACCATGTCTTACTCTAACAGGACAGTCACTTGGACCGTAAAGCTCAGACAGCACTAGCTGTACAGCACAGAGGTGGAACTATTATTCTGTGGGCTGCATAGCCTAGCGGAGGCTCAGTCCTCCTGCACTGGTTGGAAGCTCGACTCCCACCTCATGACCCTTTGCGGCATATCTCCGCTGTTCTCTCTGCCCCACATCCCTGTCTCCTGACTGATTAAAGGCCACTAGAGCCAAAAAAAAAACTTAAAAAAAGAAGAAGTGAAACTGAAGATAATCACATCAGTTCAGGAACAAATTCACCAAGGAGACACTGAGAGTGATGAAATTAAGAGTTACTGTTTGAACTTGCACTGATTTGAATCCAGTGAAACAGTGTGGTGCAGAAATATGAAATGTGTAGCACAAAATGTGAAAAAGAAAGTTTGTACAAAACTGAAATCGAAGCATGATTCTGCCCCCCCCACGCCCCCCTCCACTTTTTTATTTTTTGGTGCAAAGCTGACTTCATGTCACATCAAAGTCCAACCGTATAGCAGTATTTCAAACTCAGCAGGATGCTGGTTTTTGATCTAGTGACCACAGGAGTTGGTGGATGCCAGGATTTAGGGAAAGTATTTACCTTTTCACCGATTTCACAGTTTTCTAGATACATGTAGCAAGGCAGAAAGTGAGGGTGAGGCAACCCATCATAAATCCATTTTATTTAAAGTCGTGTTTGTTTGAATTAGTTGTTGAACTCAAACAATGCATTTTCCCACGTTTTATCTGCTGTATCTCTAAAAATATTAATGGACCTTCACAAATCTGGTTTATCCATGTATCCAGTTTCCAGATGCCTGAAGATCCCACACTCATCTGTTCAAACGGTAATACAGAAGTATAACCAGCATGGGAGCAAACAGCCAGACTTGTGCAGGAAGGAGACAGTTTCTGGGTCCCACAGATGAATGCACTGGTTTATGAAATGTAAAAATGGACGTCAGAGCAACAAGAAATACTTTGTACAGATACTGCAACAATAAAAGTGGCATTAGCAACAATAAATCTCTGTTCTGCACCAACATGAGCTTAAAGGTCACACTGAAAAAAAGACAACGCTCTAAAAAAACGAAAAAAAATAAAAAACAGATTACAGTTTGTAGCTGTACATGGGCGTGAAGATCATCTTTGGAGAAATGTCCTGAGGTCTGATTAGATACAATCAAACTCTTTGGTCAAAGAGATCAATGTTATGTTTGGAGAAAAAAAAAAAGAAGCAGAAACTTGCAGATCTCAGAAGATCATTCAAACTGCAAGTACGCGGTGGCAGCATCATGGTGTGGGGCTGCTTTGGTGTAGGATGAACTGGTGCTCTTGAGGAAAGAAGGTTCTGTGGATATCTTGAAGCAACAAGACATCGCTCTAATGTTTGAGAGTGACCCAAGCATACCTCCAATTGGTTGCAAAGTCGTTTCAGAAGACAAAATGAAGGCATTTTTGGGTGGCACTGAAAAGACTTCCGTGAGCACCAAAGTTCTGTCAGGAGGAATGGACCAAAATAACAGCAAGAGAGTTTATCTGAAATATATTTATATTGTGCTTCCTTCCCTTTATATTCCTTTATCTTATATTTGTTTCACACCATGAACCTCACTGTAAACAGATGATGAGGACAGTGGAATTTCAAACTATCATGTATTTCATATTGATGCAAGAACTCACAAATACGATTTGTCTAATAAGGCAATATTCAAATTGTAGCCAAGCAATACTGTTGCTTCAGCCTAAACTGTCCTTGATCATCCTTAGATTATCATTACTCAATTATTTAGACAGATTATTCTAAATATGAGTAATGATATGAGGACGGAATGAAAAATGTAATGATATTGACTATTCTGGTAACATGTGAGTAAAAAACAGACAATACTGCCCTGATTCAAACAATCTCCTGAAAATCATCTACAAGTGTGGCTGTCATCTGTCAGCACTCTGCACTGCAGCAAAACGGTGATTAAACATGCCATCAACATTTTAACAATGCCTCAATTAAATCCTGTCTCACCTTTCTATTTTATGACTTCATGAAAGTTATGCTCTCCTCTTCATAAAGTGAATTAGAAAAGGCCATGCTTGTGCTTTTCTTAGCTTAACTCCCTCCTTGAGGGAGAGAAAAAAAAGACTGCTGGGTTTGTTTCGCTTCACTAAGCTAATGCTTAACTGTTCCCTGGTGCGCTGGGGTAGCACTTGGGGTGATCGGAAAGTGGTGCCATCCTGTGCTAATCAGCTTTCACTGGCTTTGTGCTGCCGAGAGCCTTTCCTTCTCTTGACTTTTAAATCAGAACTTCCTTGTCTGTTTCTGCCATGAAGTTAATAAAAACCATAATTAAGTAGAATAGGAAGGAAGCAAATTTTCTTCCTCTGATATAAGAAAGTTTCTAATTTGTAAAATGTCACATATCTCTGTGATATTTGCTCTATGAGCATATTTTTTTTAACAGCAGCTTATACCGTAAAAACTGGAAGGTTATGGTGTTTGTATATGCCTTAGTGCCATATTTAGCATGAAAGTGGCACCTCAGCAGGGTTCTTGTTTAGCATCTCACAGCCTTGGCAGTATGTAATGGGTTTCATCAGACCACATCAAGTGGCTTTGGGATGCTGCCATCATGTCTGGCAGACACATCACCAAGCAACATCACCAACTCACAGAGATTGATATTTACTAAGAAATGTAAGCATATAAACAATCTGAACCATCATAGAACATATAAGTAGTCTGTACTACCATATAAATCTAACTTCATATTACATATGTACAGGATATTATTAAAGCAAACTTTTAAACTACACAAGCTTTTGAAATTCACCGGTGAATTCTGGGTTGCTTCCTGAATGTCCATTCAGCCTCACAGATTCAAGTGGCCATACTCAGTTTTAAAGGAAATAAGAATTCCTCAAGAGAGTTTTTCTTTTCTAAAATCAGTTCTCTCTAACATCATTGAATAAATTTCCTTGTATGGCCGTCGTCACCAGGTGGTGCACGTTCACAAGATCCAACAACCATTTTCCAAGCAGAATTTACCACAGCACATCAAGAGTCGAGTCTTTTTAATACCAGTGGTTCTACTGGTACTTTTTACCATTTATTTGCTTTTTTTCTCTATCTTTTTTTCCAAACAAATGTGTCTTTGGATCACTAACTGTAAATAACAATGGAAAAAAATATCTGTTCACGTGACCCATAGATTTGTGAAGAGATAAGACAAGAAGTGTCACACTTTTCTCTGATGTCGCAAGCAAGAAAAGAATCCATTACCTTCAATTAATTCAAAGGAAATGTCAAAAACCTAGAACTGATAATACACTGATATGTTGAAAGACTGTATGTCCAACCAGAGCAACAGCTGTACGTGTCGACAAGCAATTAGCTCCACCCATTTGGAAGCCTTCAGGAATCTGACCAATCAAGAAACACTTAATCTCAGTCGCCATTAAAAAAGAATTACTTACTGTATGTTGAGTGGAAACGTACTCTAGAAGAACCAAAGACTAAACCTCAAAACTTCATGTGGCCTTCAGATTAGCTCAAAAACAGCACGTAGAGAGCTTCATGGAATGGTTTCCATGCCAACCAGCTGCATCCAAGCCATACATCACCAAGTGCGATGCAAAGCATCAGATGCAGTGGTGGAGAATCACACTGCTCCATCTGGCAATCTGATGGATGAGTCAGGGTTTGGTGGTTGCCAGGACAACGGTACTTGTCTGATGGTATTGTTCCAAGTGTAAAGTTTGGTGGAGGGAGGATTATGGTGTGGGGCTGTTCTCCAGGAGCTGGGCTTGGCCCCTTAGTTCCAGTGAAAGGAACTGGACTGGCCTGCACAGAGTTCTGACCTCAACACCTTTGGGATGAATTAGAATGGAGACTGAGGGCCAGACCTTCTGGTCCAACATCAGCGTGACCTCACAAATGTGCTCCTGGGAGAATGGCCAAAGATTCCCTTCAACACACTCCTTAAAGCTTGTGGACAGTCTTCCCAGAGGAGCTGAAGCTGTTATAGCTGCAAAGGTGGACCTACATCACACCGAACACTCTGGATGAAAAATGGATGGACTGAAGTTCGTGTTGGAGTCAAGCAGGTGGGAGGATACTTTTGTCAATAAAGTGTGTACATCGTAACTGACACCCCCCCCCAAAAAAAAAAAAAAACAAACAAAAAAAAAAACACATGAAGCTGAATTTATAATAACTGGTGTTAATGTTCATTGGTCTTAAGTGTTGATTTTATTTTTAAAAAGTGAAAATTTTATTAATCAACAAAAAAGTCTGATTTCCTGTGGCTGCCCAGAGAGGATATGTGTGAATAACTTATCTCTCATCTATATCCATCTCTCCTTTTTTACACCTCTCTAATCCTTTCTTCATCACAGGAACCAGGAGTTAAGGAGCTCAAACCTCCAAAACACCTAACCCCACCGGGTCGTTTCCCATGACGCCCCCCACATCTGAAGGCAGGACCTCAGTCTCTCTCATCTTATCCCTGTTAACAGCCCCTCAGATCTAGTCATTAATAAGTTATCAAATATCATTATGGAGTGGTTTTGTGTGTATATCATTATATCATGATAGTAATGTCTTTCTCTCTGCTTTGGTTGCATACATTTTCTTCCAGCTCATTGTTTTTGTTTGATGGGGCTCAGTCCTGTTTTGTTCCATCTAGCCAGTCTCATCAGTGTCCTTTACAGCAGGAGCAGATGGCTCTTCTCAGCTATAAACCTGCAATAAACCAAACACTATGACACCACAAAACAGAGAACACGGTGGAGCATTTAGCATCTAAGGAGATTTTTGACTTTGTCATTTCTGAAGGCAAAAGCATAATTGGTGAGTAAAGTGTGATTGTTTCATGAGTTCACTGGACACATTAATACTGTTTCCTTGTGGATGATGGATATAAGTACCTTTAAAAAAAAAAAAAAAAAAAACATGGTTCCAAAGGTCTAAAGAAAACTAAAACTTTTTTTTGGAGACTTTTCTTGTAAAAGAACATTAGAGCGGATTTTTAATTTCCAGCATTTTCTTTTTTTTTTTTTTTTTGCATAATACCACTCATCAAAGCAAAGAAAACAAGTACAAAAGTGAGCTGGCATGCATTATAAACCCCTACCGTTCCAGCTAATGGGATTTCAGAATACAGTAATGGAAAGAGTGACAACCTGATATTGAAAGAGAAACAGGTCAAGAGAGATGGTGAAAGTGTTTAGTTGTGAGGACGACAGATTAAAGCAGTAGCTGTGCCTTCATCATCCACTTGCACTCACAGCTGGTATTAAGATGATTTTTTATATATATATATATATTCAAAACATTTGCAGGATTTCAACCATCAGCACCCTGAATTTAAATGGCATGGGGTCTTTTTTTTCCCAAGAAGCGAAAGATTAGTCCAATCCTGTGTCTTTTGTGTTTTCACTGAGGTCTAAGGTTCAGGGTGGATTAGGCAAATTAAATCAGCTGAAGTGTGTCAGTGCTGCGCGGGTCACAGCAGCCTGCACAGACGCTTAAATCCGTGTGCTTAATCTATACTACCTCAAAATCTGTTCATGCTACACACTTCTACAAGGTTTTACTAGTTGTGCCTTAAACGTCGCCACTGTGAAACTGAGATTAATGTTTTATTGGTCAGACTCAGTCCTTTTTCTAAAGGATTTGGGTGCTTTTAGTCATTTTATATGGAGATTAACTGCTGTGAAAAATTACCCAATAATTTTGGAGCTTGCTAAAACATTGTAGCTAATGTTAAGCAATCTGCATGCTTAGCAGAGCTGAACTTCACCACGAGTGTTCCAGATATTTGCTTGTTAGATCAACATACAGTCTTCTAACTGGTGGATGTGTATGACACCTTCAGTTCACTTTAGCTGTTAGAGGAATGGCGTCATGCCAAAGACTGTGGAAATGCTCTGAAATATCATGGTTAGCTGGCAAATTTGAAACCTCTTCCCCATCACATTTATTTTTTGACAAGATTTTTTTTAATTGTTTTTGTCACTAGCATACAAGCTACCTTCTGTTGGACACAATTCTTTTGCGCACTTCATGGTTAGTTTTTCACACATTAACAACTCATGTATTTCTTGTTTGGTCTCGTGTGTGAACTACTCTCGTTTGGCGTCTCACGCGTCGGCCATACTAGCTGAGGTTTCTCTCGCTCAGTCTCCCCATAAGTGTTTCCTCCTGCACATATTTGTCCAGCTTTTGTCCTCTATAGAAGATATCTGCAGCTGGACCTTACGTTTAAAATGTTAGAGTAGCGACACAGAAAATTATTTAGTTGACCTACAATTTGCACAGACTGCCTTCTGCTCAGCTAAGTTCATCTTTGAATCCTTCCATCCAACCCACAGCCAATCAGGGCAGCCTGTTCGTACAGTTGACAGCACAAAAGATGTATTCTCTTTCAAACATGAGTGACCGTCGTCATTATTCACACCTCAGAAGTTCACAACAGTGCTAAGCACTAAAGTGAAAATAGCAAGGAACTTTTTGTTTTATGTAATTTGAAAATGTTTTTTTTCAACAGTTGTCATACATGTGAAATCTGGCTATGGAGCCAATTCCTTTCTCTCTCTCTCTCTCTCTCTCTCTCTCTCTCTCTCTCTCTCTTTTAACCAGGTTGTAAATGTGTTTCTTTCTGCTGCAGAGTTGAACGTTTTAACATAATGGCCAGTGGAGATTGCCTCACTTTCAGAGCCATAACCTACGTGTTGTGGACAGGTGTGTGTGTGTGAGTATTTATTTGATTTTAAACAGAACAGTAAGCAGATTTTTCGATGCTTTGTGATAGCCATGATTCTGTTACTTTAGGTCAACTGTGTTTATGATTATTATTGGTATATAAATGCAGCTCCAACAGTAATTAAAACTGGGTTTATATTTAACCATTAATTTGAGAAAAACCTAATGAATGTAGATGCTGGAATGCGGTGCTGAAGCAGGAAATGAATGATTTAATGACTATGATACAAGCCATGTGATGCGGCCTTTACTGTCACCACATTTTAACCCAATTAAAACAAGACAACTAATGAGGAACTTTATCCTTTTCATTTAAAAGCAGTTCATGCTGGCCTATGAAGTATGTGTACCATGAAGCAGCAGGCTAATGTAGGAACAATACACGACTGTTGAGGTTGCATATTTTTTACATGCAATGACGCCAGCAACATGTCTACTTTAAGGTCACATCCTCTCAGAACATAAAATTAATCAGCACAGAATCATCTCTGATCACGTGATCAACTCAGAGGAAGATATTTCCAACATTTTTCCCTCTATTATTTGCTTTTGCATAAATGTCAGGCAAAAATAATCCCACTGAGTTCCTATTTTGTACTGAGGAGAGGGTCATTAGTGATGAATCACATCTAAAAGCAAACACTTGTGTAGAAAGCTCTTCATTATTTTATCCCTTTATTCTTAGAGACTGCATATTTGTGTACTGTGACCTCATTCTTAATTTTTGCCAAAATAAAAAAAGTACATTTGAGTGTCCTAAAAACTACTGTTCATACACATACAAGTTCACCACAAGAGCATCCTTGTTCCAATTATGAATTAGGTTTAGGAGAGCAGCCCCTAGAAAAGGGCCTTTATTATGTTCTCTTTCAAAAGAGAAAAAAATTCATATCACACTCACTAACTCACACTCATCACATGTCTTCAATAGACCCTCACACATAAACACAAACAAGTAATTTAGTTTGATATTTAGTGTGAAAGTGCGTAGCTTTGTTTTCTACAAGCCCAAGAATAAAGAAGAATAAAATACAAATAAAGAAAAAAACAGCAGTTCTTTCATTTGGATTGAGCCCTGTTTTTACCTTTGAATTGTATAATTTTTAGGCATGTAAAGCACTTTGTGCTGCATTCCTTTTTGTATGAAAAGCGCCTTATAAATAAAGTTTGATTGAATCATTTTGTAGTGTTACTGTTTCTTCTTGATAGAAACGTGGTTTTGCTTCGCTTTGCTGGAAAATGCATGGACGTCCCTTTAAAAGGGATGTAGCACATGTTTCCCTGGAGTCAAAAACACACTTTTCTGCATCAGTACTGCAGTCGCAGGTGTATGAAATGCACTTTCAAAACAGTTGGTATTGTTTTGTTAGTACAATCTCCGTACAAGATCACTGGCAGAACTCAGCCAGTGGCGGCTTCTCCTCCTTAGCTGCTACCTTGGTGCAACATTTTATCGATGTTCACAGATGTGTCCTCATCAAACCTCTGCCCCCTCCATCCTTCGCTGGAGGTGGCAGAGGGATCATAGCCTGATCCAGTGTCCCTGGCTCTTGAAGGTTCTGGGCTCTGTAGGGTGTCTCTGGGACTGGCCCCTACGGCGCCTCACCAGGCGTAGATCCTGTGAGGTATGCTGCACTCAAATATACGAAGCATTTAATCCAGGCCTGATGGATCTGCAGGTGATGCTTGTTCTTGCAGACCTGCTGCAGATGTCTGATGTTGCTTCATTGTGGTGTACAACAAAGGTTGCTCAAAATAATAATTTGCCCATATGGTTTCATCAGTTTTTGATGATTATCACAGCTTATTTTTTAATGGTTTATAGGCCTGAAATGCAAAAGCTTCTATTGGGAAATGAAATGAAGCTGAGAAGACAAAATATGAAAGGACCTGAATTAACCATGTCTGCGATGAAAATGAAAAGATGAGGTAAATATGCTATTTGGGATCTCAGAATCACACGTTCCCTTTTCTGTTAGAATTTACCATTCCCACTTTTTTCTCATTTAAGGCTGCAGCACACACACACCAACACACACAGGCTCTCACACAGCCCTCTGCTGAGCTGTGCCCATTCATGGTGTTCTTTAATGGACTTCTGCCGGCAGCTTGTCAGAGAGGGTAACTGAGTCAGCGACTGCTTAACTTCAGCCAGCCGTCCTATCTTAAGCAGTGATTCACAAAGTCTAAAATAACTGCCAGCATCACCTTGCTGTTACATTCAGTCAGTCAAAACCATCCGCATTATTCAGAATTTGACTGGTATATTCTTCTAAGGCTGTCATTGTCATTACTTTTCCACATGTTTATCCCAGAAATTTGGAAGTATTATGAAAGTATTACACAAATTACCCTGGCGACAATTATACATATATTTTTATGAAATAGGATGCAAAGGCAGGGAAAAAAGGCTGCCGTTATATTAACGTCAATCAGATTATTCGTATTTTGCCATTACACCACGAATGTCATCTCAAGGCATTTTACAAAGAAGCCAAACAAGGTCAATGCAGCCCAATTAAATGCAGTTCAGTTGAGTCCAATTATGATCCAATTATATTCCACCTCAACCCAATCCATTATAATAATATTCATAGACGTTTGTGTGTGTGTGTGTGTGTGTGTGTGTAATCACAGTGGATCTTAGTATTAGGCCAATACAACCTCAGATGAACAATAACAACTTTTTCACCATTTCATTATTTATTTAACAAAATGAAGCAGAAGTGGGAAAAAAAAATGCCTCCGCAGGACTTAAGGGGGTACGTTACAGCCAGGTACTACTAATCATCAGGTACATCAGGTAAAGCAGGGGTTTTTTGTCATTTCTGAAGCATTCAGGCATGTGTTAAGACACTATCAAGTGAAGCTACTGCTGCAGCACCTCAATCTGCAAAGGGTTATGAGACCATTTTCAGATAATTTGAAATTCAGCATTCAACAATGAGAAAACTTCAGATTTCTCTCGCTCAGTCTCCCCATAAATGTTACAGCTGCCACGCTTCCCAGGAGCGGCCACCATCTTGGTTCAAGCTTGTAATACAATGAGAAATATAAAATAACCCCAAGAGCTGCTAGTTGACATGTAGGAGTAATGAGGGACCTGGAACTGGAGGTGTAGCGAGCCATCGATCAACATCAACACGCTGATTCAACAACCAACGATCCAACAGCATTGATACAAAATGAAAATATCGATCTGACATCAGTACATGCAGTTCTCACGGATACATGTCATCAGGTGGACTGTTTTGTTTATAAAAGGAACAGATTTATTTCATATAAAAATGTGAAATTTCATTTGAGCTGCTAAACATATCTCACTGTATCGATCACTAACTCCTGAGTCAAATCAAATCAACACTGCATCGTAGCTGGACATCGTGATATTGGCAAATATTGAATCTTTATCACTGGTACAGAACATACACAATTCAATATGCAGCGTGATCATGCTCCAGAGATTAGCTAATGTAAAGCATGACCTTTTCCAACAAAAGACACACCGCAATTATTTGTTATAAAGTCTTTTTGATTTTCAAGAATTGGAATATGAAAACATCAGAGCACAGAATGAATGACATGGGACCCAAATACTCAATCAGTACTCAGGGAATTTATCAGGAAAAGCTGATACTTAACAAATACTGATATGTGTCAGTGAGTATTGGTGGCATGACTAGTCCCAAGCAACCAGTACATGAATAGCAGCTAATTTGGAATAAATGCACGCATTACTTTTAAAACATTTTGAAAGGTTATTTCTTTCAAACTCACGTCATCAGTTTGGAGGACTCTGTTGATTTCATACAATTTAAAAGAATATGGACTTAAACTCCAAGTTGTACTGCACCAAGATAGCATGTTTAAATCATTCATTACAGCAATGGAGCAGACTCATTTCAATTGATTTATTTATTTATTAACCATATTTATATCTTATGAACTTCTCCATGACTCATCCCCATCAGCTGGTTTTACTTTCATTACCAATAAAACCAGTGATTTAGTGAGAACATATGAATTCTTGGGACTCTTCTTCCTACTCCTGTTGAACAGCTAAAAACATTTGTCTCTTTTGCATTTGTTGTTTAGGTATGTTTGAGCTATTACTATTACGACCTATTTTGAATTTCCCTTTGGGGATTTATAAAGTTGTATCTATCTATCTATCTATCTATCTATCTATCTATCTATCTATCTATCTATCTATCTATCTATCTATCTATCTA
>JBAMYA010000014.1:1055891-1069901 GCA_037176975.1 Arrhamphus sclerolepis
AGGCTGAGGAGTGTGATCCCCCGATAGTTGGAACACACCCTCCGGTCCCCCTTTTTAAAAAGAGGGACCACCACCCCTGAGACCATATACATATTTGACTGACTATTTTTGACATAACACAGCCCCGCTATTTTATTTGGAGCAGTCTGAAACTGTAAAAGAAAAAAAAGTAATTCAGTGAGCTGCAGGATTCTGACAACAGAGACCAAGATCAGACAAGTATTACCCAGCTTCCTCTTCTTCATCTTCTTACGCTGCATTTTCCGTACCTTGAAGGTGAGTAACACAAAGCTTCATGACAGATCTCAAAAGAGGCACACCCTGCAGGACGGAGGGGTAGAACTGAGTCAGGTGTCTGACTCTGCAGCCTGAGGACTAAAGTCATGGTCCAAAAGGGAGCTGTTGTACTCTGCATCTGCAGTATTTAGACCAAAATATGTCACAGACATTTCATTAAGACTTCAGGAATGTGTGTTAACTCTTTCCACGAGTTCATGATCTATCTTCTTCAAACCAGGAAATATGGCTGCTTATCTCCATCTTGCTTACAGGCTGTCGCAGTCAGCACAACAGCAGTCTTATGGGGAATAAACTGTGAATAACTTTTCCTGGCTTTGGCCCAAAATGTATTCAGCGTACACAATCTGTAAAATTTCTCAACCTCAGCACAACGGAAATCTCGCAAAGCAGCACAGTCTATTCTGCAAATGCTCACATCCTATTTTGAAAACTTTTAAATGAACGCTCAAAATGTCACTCATCACAGCATTCATTTGGGCAATTTATTTTCCCCACACTGCTTTGCCGCAACTGACTCTTATTTATGCCGAGGACTTTCCCTGGAGTGATGTGGGTGGCAGCAGACTTTTTCACAGCAGAGACTGCTACAGGGGAATTTTCCACTGGGGAAGGTCCTTCTATTGTGTTTGCTCACTCAGTGTGGGGCTGTGCCATTGCAATCATCAATTATACCTGAGCTTTACCGTCTATGGATGAATCTGAATTTAATGCAAGAAGATCACAGAAGACAAGATGCACTTGCATTTTCTTGCAGCTACTTCTGTGCTGTGGACTTGATTATCTCACTTTCATCTTATTTGAATTTCGGTGACAAACAAATGGCCCTCTTGCTTATCTCAAGCCATTATTCCAGTATTCATATTCACACGATGCAAAGTAAAGGCTTGTTGACAATACTTCACTCACACCCACCAGCATGCTTGCAGAGTGAGAGACAAATACAAACACAGACACATCCCTCATCCACAGAGACCTGACTGATAGCCTTATCCATTTCCTGTATCCATTAGAGGCGGCTCTAGATTACGCAATTCATCCCAAGGCTATCATCCACCTCTATCAATAATAAACGTCTCCATGAAACTAGGGCAAGCCTCGAAGGATGGAGAAGGCACCGCCCAGCACGTTCCACTTCTGATGAGACGCCGCCTCTGCTCGGCCCTCACTGAGCGCTGCATTCGCATCTTCACGCGACTTTAGATTTAGAGGCGTACACCTAAATAACAGCAACGATTCCCCACATGTCTAAAACTACGGTCCCGTCACAAGTAGAACCCCCATTACAACTATTACCACCAACTTACAATCATCCTGCTGTCTCGCCTGCCAATTCCAGTTTAGACCAATTTAAATTAGACAAAGAACTATAACCAACCTTTTACAGTAACACAATAAAGCAGTGAAATATAGCAGAGGCTGCATACTCAGCTAGCTTTATCGTTGGACTCTTAACCTGTGTTAGCATTGTTGCATCGGTAGTGATTGTGTTTTAAGTGTTTTTAAACTTTAGGTTAAATTTGTTGTTTCCTTTGCTTATTTTCACCTTAAAAGTTACAAAAATAAAAAGTGCTGGGGACAAAAATGAGATATCTTGGTGGTGTTCAAGTTAAGCATTTGCTGAAATTAATCAGATTTATTGGTCACTGGTGAAAAAAAAAATGCTGATATAATTGCACATTCCAATTGACTTTCCAATTAACTTACAATAAAATGCAAATGGTATTCCACAGAATTCCCTTTTGGTTTATCTCTGCCACAGTTTCTTTGCCAGATTCAGGGTTTACGTGCCCTATGACTCCAGGAGACCTTTTTGATGATACAACGGTCAGGTGGACTTTGTCTTAAGTTGCATGCATATTTTATGTCTTCCTGTGAAGATTTCAAGCTGTGCAGAATAATTGCCTTCTTTGTTTTTTGCATCTGTTTGGTCATTTATTGAATAATTTATAAGGACAGCAGGAGTAACTGACTAATAGCACTAACTAATGTTATCTATCAAACTGGATAATGACTTATTTAAATTTTGTTATTTCAAATATCTAAGGCTTTGTACAAGCATGCCTTAATAGACAATACAAGGGAAAGTTTGCATTTTGATAGAATTACAATCATTAGTGGATGCAAATTGATCAGTATTACAGAGAATTAGCATTTACTCTCACTCATCATCCAAACATTTCTTGCCAGTTCAGTGTTTTAAGTGCATTTTAGTGCACTGAAGAGCCACTAAGTAAGGCACATCAGTACCCTTCTGTGTGATATTAAGTGGCATGCAAAACTTTCTAGACCCCCAGAAATTTGAGCTCTGAATAACTCACCAAGGCCCAAATTCTACATATCTATCTAGAGCTATAACATCTTCATGGCCGTTCTTAGAAAAAACCTGGTGATGCAAATGTCAAAGCTGGATAAATACTGACACCTCAGAGCTCGTCCCAGTTATCAGCAAAAATGGGTGCCACTTAACTGCTTCCACCCACCGATGCCCACACAGCAGGAGAAGGCCAAAAGACGACAGCAACAGCCAAGAGCACTTTCAGTGAGAACTGCTAAAAAAGGACAAGTCAAACCCTCGAGCTGACAGCACAGACAGGAAAAGTCCTCAGTGGCGGTGTGCTGTTTTCAGTGATGACACCTGCATGAATATCACCGTCACTGGAGAGTCGAGAAGACTTAATGTGTGTCCTCCCAGCTTCAGCATCAGACGTTTGCAAATTAATCTAAGAAACGACGTGTACTCTGGAAGTCCTAGAAATATCTTGTTGCAAATAGCAAAGTTATATTATTTTAAAAGATTCCTCTCCTAGTCTACCTTGTGTTTAGCATGAGGGTGGCTCAGTCATGGTTTGGGCTCGTGTTGCTGCTTTCTGGCTTTTCATCACCCAGAAATGACTTCCATCTGTATTATGAAGTTATTATTATATTCAGTAATTATAATGAAGTTATTATCAAAAACACTTGCATGCATATATGGGTTTTTGATCTGTGAACTACAGAGGAGTCAAATTCAGACTTTGTTTCATCTGTTCAGACAGTTTTACACTTTGCCTCAGACCATTTCAGATGAGCTATGATCCAGAGACGGCAGTGGTGTTACTGGACCATACTCACATAGGGCGTCTTCTTTGCATGATACAGCATTAACTAAGTATTTGTGGATTGCACGATGACCTCCAGAAGGTTCCTTTTACACCGAGTCATGTTACTGAACAGCTGTGAATTAACTTAGTTGGGTGTCAAATGCTTCTTCATTTGTTTTTGATTTGCACCAATTACTTTTCCAGCCTTTTGTTGCCCCTATTACAAGTGTTGTTTCCATCAAAGTTAAAATATATTCCATGAAATGGTAAAATGTCTCAGTTTCAACATGTAATATTGTTCTTTTTTTTTTTTTAAAACATGGATTTCTCTAGAGGGAGGACCAATTACAGCTGCAGAGAATTTCAGAAATATACAAGCATCGTTATTACGGGTGCAGCGATACACAAAATTCACAGTTCGGTTCGATACTTTAGTGTCACGGTTTGATTTTTTTTTTTGATACAAATTTCCATGCATTTTTTTTAACTTGCAATTTATTTAAATCAATTACAAACATTTGTTTAAACTCAAAAGTACAGTTTTTAAATTAAACGTTGCTGAAACAGCAAATAAATAAATAAATAAAACAGATGTGTCTGATGGAGAAATCAGCATCTTCTGTGGAAAACATCAGGATGATTCTGAACATGAAAACCAAAGCAGTTCCAACCTCCAGATGTGAATGATTCTGGAGGAGATTTGATTTCAGGTCCAGATGAGGCAGCAGCCATGTTGCAGCAACTTAAAACCCTTTTACATCCACAATAATAAAAAGTCCACCTGGTCCTTATTCTCTTTTTAGATCAATAAATGTCTCAAAAGAAAAAAAAAAACTGGATTAATTCAACTTTCAAAATCTCTCAATAAATTGTCATTTTTATATGTTATGGATGCTTTAAACTGTGGGAAAAAAAAGTGATCTGAATTTTTTTTTAACAAGTTTTGTCTTTCTAAGCTCTGTAGATTCCAGATCCAAAGCTTCTGAGACGACAAAAATTCAATTTCAACTATAATAAAACAACACAAGCAGTTTGGTTTGCCTGGACTATGTACATAATGTTTACACAAGTAATTTGATTGGACCAGAGACGTTCCATGAGTGTTGATACAGAGAACAGCAGCACTGGGACATTTTAGACATCATCACTCTGTTGTACAGGCGTTCTAATGATGGTTAATTAAGGGTCCATCAATTAACGACCTTAGATCAGACAGCAACGAGCTGTTAACTCATCAGAAACACACATCAGCCACCAAAACTCTTATTTCAGTGGTTGGACAATAAATGAAAACATTCAGATAAATGTAAATGATACAAAGTAGCGCTAATATGCAGACAGAGTAGCAAGTTTGTGTGTAGGAAATGTTTACGTGTTGCCTGGCAACAGCTTTGCAGTTGTGAAACTATTTGTGTTGGTGGAGCTAAATGAATGATTAAATAAAGAAACAAATCATAATCTTTTGTCACTTATTACTGTTAAGTAATAAAATGTGTTTGTTCTATAACAGCAACATCTCACTGAAGGTGGCGCTGTTGAGCTGAATATCCAGATCTCTGGTGTGATTATCTGCAGCCTTGTGTCTACGACCAAATCCCACCAGCGCTGATATTCAGCTCAACAGCGCCACCTCCAGTGTGATGTTGCTTAAACATCAGAGCAAAGCTGCTTCTCGGCTTTCAGAGTCACGTGAATTACGTCAATAGCGCAAACAGTTGAACAGCTACAGTAGTTTGAAAATGCACCTCTTCCTGTTGTCAGTGTAGAAACAGCTCAGTCTCACTAGCTTGAATGTGGGAGGAGCTCAGTGGATCTGTGCTCGACTTTGCAGCCTAGGTGGAGTAGTCGAACACAGATCCACTGAGCTTCAACACAGAAGCATCGTCAGAAGACAAGTTGATAAACTAACTTAAAAAGTCTGTATTATTCCATACATGCACGTACCGAAACGAGAGAAGCGTATCGAACGGTTCAATACAGATACATGTATTGTTGCCCTAATAGTTATGTTTTATTCAGAAAAAGTTTAGTAAAGCAAAGTTATAACACATTATTACTTCAGACTCATGGAAGCAGCCAAGGCCAGGCAGCAGAGACTGGGAGGGAATAAATAAACAACAAAGCCCCGAGGAGCACCCGGAGAGTGACAAATCTGTTCTGTGCCTGACACTGTTGTATTTCTCAGACCTCTTGGACAGAAGAGTGGCAACCACTGTCTGTGTAAGTGACAAACTCTTTTCCCATGATGCCTTGCTGTGTTTACGCACACTGGTCAAGTACTTGCCATGGAAGAAAAGACGGAGTAGCAGAGGACAGAAACAAGAGAGGGTGAGCTATTTAGACAAGAGGAGGGAGGAAGAAAGAGAGAGTGACAATGTCGTAGAGGGGAAGGAAGTATTTGTGACAATAGGAAGATGGAAAAAGATAGAGGGAGACTGGAAGGTGGCTGGCTCGTCCCTCTGCTCTTTAACCACTTGGCAGTCTTCTCTTGATTAGGGCCCAGCCCGCCAGTCCCTGTGGAGTGTCACCAGCCGAATCGCTAGAGACAGTCTCCTCTGTAATAGTGTCTGACAGGCCGGCCAGAGCCACAGAGGAGCTGACACAGATGCTCCGTTTTTCAGGGGAGATGCCTGACACAATTGGTATTGGTACTGGGGCTTGTGTTTCGTTAAGTAGCCTCCCTTGATGGCTGTTCTCAATTCAAACCCTCAACACTGTTGTTGCTGCAGAATTTGTTCAGAAGAACAATGCAGATTTTTCTTTTCACTTAGCTTCATATAAATATCTTGAAAAGTCCCTTTAGTCGTGTCAGAGCGACTGGACTCCAAAACAAACTGCACAGTAGCTTATCTATGCTTACAAAAAGCCCATAAAGCTAATTTGAAAAGGATTTTGGTTAGTACATATTACACAGGAGTACAAACATAATTACTTCAACGGCTCTTTCAGTGTGAGTGTGTTTGTAAAAGCTTCACTTTCTTCATTATAAATGTCTCTGTTTTCACTCAATGCTCAAATACTGTACTGTATACAGCTCAAAAACTTTTCTTTTTTTTCCCATAGTTGTCCCACTGGTTTTAATTGGCACATTTATCTTGAAAAGACAAGCACTGGCTGTGCTTCACAGGAGACAGTCTCTGACAGGAGAGATGCAATTACCAAAAAACAAACCTTCTTATCTTCACTTTACTGCTAACATATTCAGCTCCAATAGTTCTGCTGCCGCTTTTTTACTACAAAAGTCATTAAATTATAAGATGTTAAATAGCTTGTATGACGATTATTGCTTCATGATCAATAATCTTATTTTGACCAGTCTTTTGTAGTATTGTTTAACTACTAGTGCAACTGCAGCTCCTCTATCACCACTCTGTCCAGTAAAGTATTCAGTCTATGGTTCCAGTAAATTGGGGCCATTTTCAAAATTGCGTACTGTGTACTGCAAGTACATCCAGTACTGCAGACTGGTACAGTGGTTAGCGCAGGTTAATATGTGGGACAACCATAAAAACTTCACCACGGATGAAGTAACTCTTTTCTGAAGTGGCACACAGATATTTCAGGGATATTTGAAGGCCACTTGGTTCAAACTGAGCTAGCAGCCGCTGCTGTCACTTAGCCGGATAATATACGTTCACATTCATATTTCTGGGGCTTCACTTAGATCAGGAAACATTTTCCAGCAGTGTGAGAAAAACAAACCACATATGAAAGTGGAAAGAAATTTAACTCACTTGAAAATTGCTCAATAATTCCAAGTAATTTTGATTAGTGTTTTAAATTTACTTATAAGAAAAGAAGGAAAAGTTGCTTCTTGCGTCTTGACAACAGGGATAAGTCCTCACCTCCCATGACCCCCAAGAATGAATGGATATTTGTGGAGTATCAGAACGTTAGTGCCCTTAACAGACACTAATCTGGAAAATCCAAAGCTGTGCATACATCTCTTCAACATGAAGCAGTTTAAAGTTTTAGGAGCACAACAAAATGCTTAGAAGTACAGCATCTCATTCAGTGTGCAGCTGTAGCAGATGGCTATCTCAAAACCTCAACGGAAGGAGCAGATTCTATCTGCATGTAATAAAGCCACTGGAGGCAAATGAGTGGAAGAATCATTTTAGGATTTTCAGCATATGACTTGGCACAATAATAGCAGTGTGCAACTTCTACACACAGAAATAAGCAAGCAGAACTATTGTATTTGTGATTTCAGAATAATAAGACAGATGAAAGGGTGGATGTAATATCAGGTGTAGGTGTAGGCACCAACGTTTGGCAGATAAAAGGGTTTGAGAGACTTGGAACATTAGGCTCTGCAAAAGAAAGCAACCAGTAATTAATTATCTAAGCTAAGACAAAGAAGGGATTGAACATAATTTATGTTCCACACAAACATGAAAGCACAGGAGCCAAACTTTAATTTTTAATTAAATTTCCTCATTTCACTTTGAATGCATGTGGCAGAGTGTGAGAATGTTCCTCAGTAAGGAGAATGGATGCAAATTTTAAACAGCTTCCACAGCACACTGACAATCAGAGAATTAAAAATCAAATGCATTTGAACAGGAAATGGCATAGATTTGTTTTTATTTTGGTCTTTTTCTCATGAACAATGTTCACTGCAGAACAATATGACTTTATGTACCATTGCAGAGACAGCGACTCGTATGTCACTAGAGAATGTCAGCCCAGACGAAATCCAGCGCAGAGCATAAAGCAAACAGCCTCCCAGTATCAAAGCAGAAATGAGACCAGAGCAGATGTACTGAGCACTGCACTAATAATGTCTTTTCTGTCCGTTTTTCTATTAATTTTATCACCTTCAAACTCATCAGGTGTGTTCATGGGGACCTGATCAAGGGAAGCGTCATATCTGGCTTGAGGGTGTAACAGTACACAAAAATCTCGGTTCGGTACGTACTTCGGTTTTGAGGATTTGGATTGTTGTTTTTTTGTTTTTTACAGTATGTGACAAAAATGCAAAACAGAAACATGCTTGTTGTTTATTAGGAACCTTTGCAAACCAAGCATTTTCACATTTTTGTCAAATTATTCTCAAAAACAAAATATAGAATAATTTAGTAAAGTGTTGCCTAGTAATAAATTAAGTAAAGAATTCTCAAATTATAAAAAAATATGAATAAGCTTTTCAGAAAATTTATTGTATTTTATTTATTTTAATATAGTGCTGTTGTACTCTTGTATTTTGTTTAATTTTATATAACTGTGCCTGGGGTACCCTGAAAGGCGCTATATAAATTTAAGTTATTATCATTATTATCATTATCATTACATTAATTTTGGATTTTATTTTGACATGTACAGCACTTTGGTCCACTAAGGTTATTTTTAAATGTGCTTTATGAATAAATGTTATTGATTGATTGATTGATTGACGCACTTCTCCGTTGCTCTGAGAGTGTCGTAAGCAGTTCACCTCCAGGACAAAAGGGGGCGTAGTATTTTTTTGCCTGCTGTGACGTCTGTGGTTGTTAGATAAAGAAACAACAAACAGTCACACACAGACCCGGCAACGCTTTCTGAAACAGACCCAGAAAGTAGGTCAAATCTCCGATTATGTTGGACCTGCTTCCTGAAACGGACCCCAGGGAAGAACGGAAACTACGACATGTAGCTGGAAAATTACCAACAGTGAGCAGAAATGCTCCATGGTCAAACTCTGCTGGGGTCCGTTTCAGAAAGAGGGTTCTAGAGAAACTCCTTTAAAAGTGACCAGTTTAGCTCCACGGTGGTCGGCTCTTCTGACAGCCGTTTCTACATTGAGTCGATAGCAGCAGCTAAATTCAAAAACACCGTCTGCCCGCGACTCATCACTGCTGTCACAGCCACACAAACACAGTCCTCCCAGATTCACCCGCTTCCCACCAAGCTTTATTTCTGAAACTTGTCTTTCTGTGTGACCATAAACACCGTTATTATATATTTTCCTTGATTTTAATATCAGAGTGGTGGCTCTGTAGAATATATACACACAATTTCCAGAAACTTACCTGTTTCACAGCCGTGTACCGAACCGAAGACAACGAACTGAAATGGTTTGGTTCAAATAACTATTTTGTTGATTTCCTAATGGTTACACTTTGGTGGTTTTCTGCAGTTATGCAGTTTATAGTCAATCAATGTGATCAGCAAATTCAATTTTAAAACCTGCAAACTGAAAGTGCCTCCTGACTTGGCCAAAATGTGTTAAACAGCATGCAAAATGCAAAACAACTGCATAAATCAACTGAGTAGGAAAAATATGACGTTCAGAAGAGGGTTCATCCCATAATAAATACATGGGACCCTTACTGAAAAAGCCAGTCACCATGGTGACATCACTGACTTCAGATGATGGCAAAGAAGACTAATAAATTTATTAAGTTCATTATGTTTTCTTGTTAAATTAATTTATTAACTAGTTTTCTTATATTTCAGACATGTAAAGTTTGTTTTTACCTGACATGTTTCGATGGGAGCCTCCGTCGTCCTCAGAGGGTCACACTGATGCTGGCGTGTGACGTGCTTTAATCACAACAGGGATGAGGGAGCGTTTATGCTTTCCCACACCTGGACGCCGTCCTGAGGGGACGATACTGACAGCAGGTGGGACCAGCCTGTCAATATTGACAGGTAGGTCACGCCTCCATAACATCAGCTGATTAAAGCACGTCACACGTCAACATCAGTGTGACCCTCTGAGGAAGACGGGAGCTACCGTCGAAACATGCCAGGTAAAGACAAACTTTACATGTCTGAAATATAAGAAAACTAGTTCATAAACCAAAAAAGACTGCCATAACAATTTGCATTACATGCTGTATATACCGCATTGTACAAAGTATGTGGTTTTTGAAACTGTTCCATAGCTCATGATGAAGTCTAAAGATGTTAATGTCGACCTAAACAAGGCTAAATGTATGGCACCGCTACTACTTCCAGGAGCCTAGTCACCCCCACCCACTGAGCATTGTAACGGTACCGTGGCTGTGTGTGTGATCAAAACTGAAGAGTGTAAAGGATAACAGTTCGCTGTTACTGGTACCAGTTGTCTGAGTCATCAAAAATCACTGCCTGCTGTGAAGTTTGTGAAGGTTTGTAGTAACTGAAGGCAGCATGACTAATTTATTCCAGCATCTTAAAGCAACACAAAGGAACCTGTAGCTCAGGTTGGTGGGTTACTCAGTCACAACTTGTTTTGTCCTCCTTCATTACTTTCTTGTGTTTTTGAATCTCCTCTGAATATCCACTGAAACTCTGTGTGCATCTTTAAACAACACAAAGCTGTTGGAAGAGAGAACCAAGTGGCAAAAGCTTTCTTTGTCTAGCTAGTTTCTGCCAGTATCACGGAAAGAGCACCACAAAAACTAGATGTTTCCTAAAAATGAGTATGAATATATATAATAAGGTGGACAACATTATTTTGTATTGCTTCAAACAAAGGAAAGCAGCCAAGTGGAAGTGTGTGTGCCACTCCAGGCTGCAGAAAGCACTACACCCCCTGTGATGCCAGCTGAAAAGCAGGCAACAGCATCCCGTGTAAGAATGGAGCCTGGAGCAAAGACAATGCAGATTTGGTGGCATTTCACATTGCTAAAGACACGGTGCTCATTATTGTATATAATGAGCACCGTGTCTTGGTTCAGTTATCAAGTATGCATTTTAAAGTTGTTTACAAGCGTTCCTCAGAGAATGTACTTTTTTTTTTTTTTAATTATCATCATATATATTCTAGGACAAAATAAGCTTTGGAGTTAATATTTTTTAATGAAAAAAATCAAAGTAAAACAAAAAAAAATAGTCAGATGTGGTGTTAAAAAAAATCAAATATTTTATTTTTAGGTCAGATCGCCCAGTCCGAGGGTCCGGTCAGAGGGTGAACTTTCTGCATGACGTTTCTCGCTGGGGGTCCTGTGTTACACAGTAAGTTGTAGTCTGATGTGCACCTCCCAGTGCTAATGTAATTATGTAGAAATGTAACTACGCGTTAGGTCAACACAGGCCGTGACATACGTTACTGGTCTGCTTGGTAGCATTGCATTTCCTTCTGTGTATTTACTGTGTTGAGAATCTGTTCTTCAACATACATAATCTTCAGTTTACATAAGGGACGCTTCCTTTGCATGAATGCCATGTCTGAGGGAGCTCAGCGCGGCAAGCTACAACCTTGCATAAAAAACAAAACAAAAAAAAAAAACACGTCAACATTTAGATATGACATTACTGAGCAGCACAAATATAACTCACAAAAATACATGCCAGATACAGCATAACCTTTCTACTGGCCAACATTGCTGTCACGCTCCTCTGAAGCACCACAGATGTCAGATGCCACACTTAAGGATCTTTTGCTTGATTGTGACATCACAGCTCATGTCACATTATCAGCCAACATAACATTTAATCATCTGCATTATGCATTTTACGTTGAATTAATGTTAAACTTTACTTGATACACAAAATGATAATTGATCCTTTTGTGTTTTTCAACGAAAGCCTTTGAAAATGAATATAAAAGTATTTTGGAGTAAATGAGTTTAGATGTTAAAAATCAACCATAATCTTACTGTAAAACGCTCCAAATCACTAGAATGTTAGTGGAACTATAATATTAGCTCTGAGCCCTCCATCACAGTCTCATTAACACCTAATATCAGTCTTAAAGAAGGTCTAATGAGTAATATAAGTACAGCTTGGCATTTAACACGCTGTCACCTTGGCCTTTCATGTCACTGTTTTCATCCAAGTCTCTACTGTCACAGCTTCCAAGTGCATTAAATTATGGTCTGCACGTGAAAATGAATTCTACGTTATTCAAGAACTTCAGTCCGCTCGCATGGTCCTTGATAAAAGGATGATAAATGAATGCAAATATATGGAATGGGGTCTGCATCAGACGCTTGTATCTGTACCACCTGGGTGTGTGAGAATATGAGCCCATGCGTGTAATCGCAGACATCTCCTAACTTTGCATTTCATATTTTAAGAATATTTGAGTGGACATGAGCATTTATGTCTGAGTGAATGACAGGGATGAAAAGAGGAGACTGGGGGGCTGTGAGAGTGGGAGGGGGCACACTGAATGGGTCTGGACTGAGCACACAAGCATTTGTTGCCTTGTGTGTGTGATTTTACAGTGTCCATCAAAATGTTTTTGCACGTTCTTGTTTAGTGAAGGACATTCTGCCCTTGCAACCACCCATCAGCATCATATGAACCCACATTAGCTCAAATCCCTCTTTGATGTGATGTGGGCTTCAGCATTCCAGCCATCACAACCCAAACATTAGATGGCTTCCGGCAGTGAAAAGTGGGAGAGCAATTTGAGGTCAGGCATTACTGTGAATGGTAGCCACATCAAACAACCAGCAGGGAGCATGTTCAAGGCCAAATGTGCAGCCAACATTATACTAAATTCTTTCATATAAAGGTAATATATACTCTGCAGGGTGAATGTAGGAAGGACATGATGCTGGATGGAAATCAGGATGACTATATAAAGAAGACATGAGCCACCCCCCCAATGTTTAAATTCCTGAGGTCTTAATGAAATTCATTAGATGACATGCTTTGGTCAAAACACCACAGATACATGACAAAACCCTGTTTTCAACCACGACTTTGAAACGCTGTTCATAGCAGCAGAGTCAGTCACTCGACTCCAGTCCATGTCCTCTTATTAATATTCATTTCAACATTATATTTATATTTGTGTATTTCTGCTTATAGTGTGACATTTGTTAAACTGTAGTAGCATGTGACAGATTTTAGTAGCTCATTGTGGTTGTTGGGATGCTCTTCAATGAATTTTTAGTTTTTGTAAATAACAGCGTTGCTTAAAGTGTCAGCACATATCAATAAATACAATAAATCCACTATCATGAGTACATGTTTGATTACTTTCAAACTGTTTAATGATAATAGGTTGTATGTAAACTATTTGCTTCATGTAAGCGCTGCTGGTTTGGTTTAACAGTTTAACGGTGGAGCAGCTGAAGCCGTGCTTGTTGTGACGCTGCAACCAAAGTCAACTCAGAGCCCAGCTGCAGCTTAAGATCAATGTTAAATGGCAGCTAACTTAACCAGCTGCCAACCAACACGTAATTCGCTCTATTATATTAAAGTAACCCGTTGAGACATTCTGAAGGCACCAGGGCGCCATGATGGCCGTACATCGACATTGCGTTGCTTTAAAACAGTTTTGTATCACAAAGTTTACATGCCACTAGTTTGTTTTGTATAAAATGCTAACAAACATCTTTCAACACTGTGTAAAATGTTCTTCATCTTTAGTTGACTACATGCAAGATGCAGACAATGTGGGCTGTACTCCCCCCTTTGGTGAATGTTGTGCAGTGCAGTTGTAAATGAAAAACTAACACTGACCTCCTGTCTATAACATTTAAAAAATTTACACAATATATTGACATTAAAACGACGAATTGATAGATTTTCATAATTGACGTTAGTGAGTTCTGGTGGACCACATCAGTCCAGTCCTGAGGTCTTTACACTGGCTGCTTGTCCATCAGAGGATAGACTTTAAAGTTCTCATGCTGGTCTATAAAGCTCTGAATGGTTTAGGACCAAAATACATCAGTGACCTGCTGACACCATATAAACCTACCAG
>JBAMYA010000014.1:1072938-1091431 GCA_037176975.1 Arrhamphus sclerolepis
CAAACCATCTTTCCAGGCAAGAAGGGATTCCCTTAAGTTTGTAGAGCGCCACTTTCTTTCCAGCTTTCTACACTTCTACACTTCAGATTACGTTACTCACATTGAATAACTTCATGGAATACGTTACAAACTACATTTTGGGGCATATAATCTGTAATCTGTACTGGAATACAGTTTAAAAGTAACCTTCCCAACACTGTATGTTTAAAAGCAACATTAATTTAAAAAGCAAAGCTTTTAGAGAGCCATGCAACCCCACTCTGGATGAGACAAACATGGCTGAAAACAACCATCTGTGTCCTCTTTAACAAGAGTAAAGCTGACTTTCTAGCAGCCACGACTCTCAGAGCAGAATCAGAAACCTCTGCTGGCCATCTACGATTGAGGTTGGGGCCCAGCTCTTCTTCATCCTGGACAATCATCTCCCTCAAGGAGCTTCATTAAGTCAACACTGAAACAGTGTTGGTGGAAGGTTCAGGTGGACACCATCACAGCAAGAGCTGGCCTGACGGGGTCAAGTACAGGTTCTATGTGCATCATTGCAAGCAAAGAAACATTGTTCAGATACAGCTGAATTATTTGAAAAAGTTTTTAATCCATCATGTAATATTGTATTTAAATATTGATAAATTACTAAATCTGATCCACGCCTGTGAATGTGTTCGGGGAGTGACTGAGATCATCTGCTAGAAAAGAAATCATGATCATGATCTAATCAAAAGGTCATTACAGGGAAATGAAGCAGGTCATTTATTTTATTTTATTTTATTTTTTTATCTTGGTGTAAAGTTTTAAGCTGTTCGCAGAATAGCTGTTCCAGTCCAGGTATCTGGACGTCATCAGTGCTGCCCTCTGGTCCTAAATATCCTCCAGCTCATCTGCAGAGAGATTGGCAGCTTGCTGGCAGATGGCCAGTATGCAGCATGTGTGATAATGGATGACATCATAGCTTGCTGTTGTGGTGTCAAATGCCTCCTTTCTTTGACCTAATGTTAAAACGCACGTGTTACCGTTTACTTCTTTTCAGAACTGGAAACTGGCAACAAATGCCAGAGCATACCGCAGAATAAATCACTTTTCCAGTTGGATGCATGCTAACAATAAACAGTGTGTGCAGAGCTGCTGGCACATTGTTTTTTATGAATGCTCATTTTGGACAAAATAGTTATTACAAACGCACGTTGATATCATCTTTTTGAAATAACTTCTCTCATTATTCAATTGTCACTCTACTTTTCCTATTTCTACTTTTTTATGTGTTGTAGTCTTTAAATGCAAACATGGATGTAAAATATTAAGTAAGTAAGTAATGAAATTAAAAGCAGAGTAAGGCATTTCAAGGTGATGGCATGTCATCAAAAAAAAAAAAAAAAAAGATAGATAACCCCCTCTAGTATTTTCTAATATGGAATTTAATTCAGTTTTCTAATAACTTTAATTCGATGACTGATTAGTCCCATCTTTTTTTTGGTGTGTCAGTACCCCTCTATCAGCTTACTGTCAGTCAAATTTATTTCTTTAGCACGTTTAAAAGCAACCAGTGTTGACCAAAGTGCTTTACAGGCAAATATCAAACAATAAAAGCATGCACATAATACATTACAAAGTATATAAAGTATCAGTTGCCATTATTCTGATGTCATTATTTAGCTCGAATGACTGACTAATAATCTAAAATGAGTTTGGTGAGATATTTGGCCTTTGTACTGTCTGTAATTAATTAAAATAAAGTAAGAACTGCTGTGCTTTCTGTGTGTGCATGGAAGTGGAGGGTTTCTTAGAGACCCAAGCCTGCAGTGCTGAGAGCAAAGCTCGTTCTGCACAAACGTGCTTTTTCACTGAAACTATCAGCTGGCCAACGGTGAAGACTTATTTGTGGAAGCCTGTTTGCTTGATCGTTGTCTTCCAGGTGTTCTGTCGTCTTTCTGTGGACAGAAATTCCTCTGCTGTACTGCAGACTGAGCACAGCTTTCATCAGCTTCTGAGTTCAGAATCAAACGTCGTGGAAGAGTGGGCATGCTTTGGAGACGCTGTCTGTGTAACGTTTTATTAAATTTAACAGACCTTTTTTTTTTTTTAGAGACAATAGTTTACCTGGAATTTATTTTACGGCTTTATTGTTGAAGAAGATCGTCACAAAGCACATCAGTAACAAAAAAAGAGGAATTTATTCACATTGTCTTCTTTCAGGAAGACAAAAGTCAAAGCTGCTTGTGTGGTTTTCATCTGCCAAACCAGTGCAACTGGTCTGCTCTGGACAATAACTTGCATACAACAATGAATGTTAAGTTTCATCTACTAAGTGTCAAGTCTTTCTGTCTATATGCATTTATGTGCATATAGACACTTTAAATTCTGCAGGTAAACAAGTAAATCTGTTTTTGAGTTACAGATTTAAGATGTTTATGAATCATCTGGGCATCATCAAAACAAGGTCACTTTAACAAACATTACATGAATGTCCACCTTGTTGTTACTTACATTTTATTTTTCATTCAGATAGAGAAAGCTGCACATCAGCACTTACGCCTGCAAATCTGTTTCTGATCGATGTGCAAAACTCATCTATTGTGTCTATTCTTTTTTTCTATTTCCTGCAGGCAAGTTCTTCAAGCATGTTCAAACATGTGTCCCTTTATTTTTAACAGATAACAATTCGATTTAATTTGACAGACTGGGATTTGTGGTGGTGAGGTGGTTGGCGTGATGACGGGAAGTTTCTCTGAGTTTCAAAAATCTGTATCTTAAACTGGGAATCCTAAAAGAGGTGTAGGAATGAGTTTGCATGATGAATTCTGCGTAAAGCGTGTTAAAGACTGCCGTCCCCCCCACCTCTCAGAAAGACAGAATGAGATTCTTAAACAATATTGGCATTTGCAGAGATGCTGCGGTTGTTAAGACTGTAAAGAGGGGAATTATCAACACTTGTTTTGTTAAGAATTGAGTTCGGTGCTTTGAAATGTCAGCATCATTGTCATATGCATTTGATTTTTTATTCTGACAGCTCATGGCTAGTATGCAGAATTTTTTTTCTTGTTTTTTGCCATTTATAAAATCTAAAATTCTGATTTGCTAGATTTTAAAGCCACAAGGATTGTAAAAGAAGAGAGTAATAATAAGAAGAAAAGGGACAAATTAACTGTCTTGTTGCCAACAAAAAGAAGTCCCATTAACATTTCAATCTGGCCCCTTCGTGGGCTGGTGGAGAGGCTCATTACAGATGAGCATTACCAATTTAAATTGATGTATGTGCAGAATCTGCATGTCAACGGGTCCCCAGCGTGCTGCACACTGATAACAGCATTGTAAAAGAAATGATGAATCAAACAAGGCAGTCCAACACAAAAACACAGTGTGCTGCTACTGCAGAAAGAGACTGAAGGGAAAAAAGAAATATATGGTGCTGACAGCACTTCCTGTTAATAGAGGCATATGGCTTTATGACAGCGGCGGAATTGTCTCTCAAACATACATCGCCCTGCAATTTTATTCCCGCTAAAGTACTGCTAGTGGCGTAGCATTGTTATTGAAGGAATGCAGTCTATTGGAAATATGGTAATTACATCTGCATTTTGTTTCATTTCTAATCTTTCACTTTTTTTTTTTCCCCACAGGGCAGAATTCTACCACCACAGCATGTGTTTGTCTGCGTTTATGAGTGAGCACGAGCAAATCCATTACAGCACCTCCCTCTCATGCTGGCTACAGGGTTCACACAACCGAGAAAATGCTGCCGTCTCCTGAAACTTGGTGTCAGTTGCATAACAGCAACAAGGATCACTGCACCTCCTTTGTAATGAGAGTCAGGGGGAAGATGTACAGCGTGGACAAACAGGGGAGCAGGTTTCAAGGTGAGCTAGTTCATTTCAGAAATGAAATGTGCTGAAATGCACATGATTGATAATCAGAGACAAATGAGATGAGGTGAGATGTGATAAGTAAGATTTTGTGTACATGTCTACAGTGCATCAGTCTCCAGCTGCCCCGCAGCATACAAACTGTCTGCAGCCATCATGGAGGAAGGCCCTCATTGTGTGAAGGACAAAAGCGGCATGTGCGACCAGTGGGAGATAGCAGTGATTTATGAGGGCCTGTCACTGCAGCGGCAGGTAAACATGCACTTTGGAGGTCTGTCTACCGTCTCTCTGCCATTCTGTACCCACATGAGGAGCCTGGCAGGTATGTGCAGCATATTCATCTACATTCTGGCCAGCTGACATCATGTGCTGTTGCACTGAAACCTCAGGGGAGTGAGGTAATCTGAACATGAATAAAAGGACAGGTGCTGCAATGGAGTCGCTTCTACAGGATACATTTATTTGAGTGAAATGAAATGTGGAAAAATGCAAGCAGTGATGTGGAGTGGCATCTGTTTATCAGCCCAAAATAGATTCCAGATCTTCTGAGAAGCGCACTGACCACTGGGTTTGGTAAAAACACATAAATAAACCCAGACTGTTAGAAATTTCAGATAAAGTTCCCGCTGTGTGACTGCCGGGACGACCCATGTCCAAAAACCAGTGAACCGGAATTTGATGAGAAATGACACAGAGATGCACAAAGTCCAAAACAAAAGGAGCGACTGTGTCACTCTAACAAGAAGGTGCCTTTGTAGTAGAGTTTTGAAGACATAAGTCTGCAAGATTGATAGTTCTTTTAAATTGTCACGTTTACATGTTTTACCATTCATCATTCACACGTCAATATTTGACTTCTGTAAACAGGTTGGACAGTTATTCAGGGCAGATGTTAGAGTATATATTTCTTATTCTAATTATCTAGATGTTATAAGGCATTAAGCTAGCTTATACACACACACACATATACATGCGTGTGTGTGTATATACATATATATAAGCCATGTGTGTGCGTGTGTGTGTGTGTGTACACATGAAAGGAATTCACACAGCTTACACTCACACACACCCAGACTACCTCTTGATATTCGCCAGCAGCTTCCACGACAGATAGCAAATGATCAGAATGTGCAGAATCTGTCACACAGCACCCACACCCTCGTTCCACAACATCAACAACCTACGAGCCTACGAGGACAGATGTACAGCAATGAAAGAGGAAGAAGTCAGAGCAGGGAAATCTAAACTGTCTTCTGGGGTGGGGCTGCAGCCGATTGATCCAGAGGAGGGTGGCGTGACTGCAGCTGACTGGACCAAGCAGCCTCAACAATGGGACCCGCGCACCTGGCAGGGCCAAGTCCAAACTGTCCCCAAGTAGTGATGCACAGTTCTCTATAAGAGACTTAGTGACCTGAGTGTAGGGATCAGTGTTGGGAGGAGTGCCACGGGACACTGGTCCATGATGTCAAGCTGTGTGTCACATGCAGTCAGGCTCAGCAGCAAGCTCTGACAGAGACCAGTACCTGAGACATTTGTCAGGTGTCATCACAGAACTGGACGATCCTGGAACTCCGAGCATGTTGAACTGGAACTCGGGGAAACTCAGGGTTTTCTGTTTCAGAAAGCAAAGTTACTTCAAGCCAGAGGGTTCAGTTGGGCCAGTTTCAGCAACTGAAGTAATTCATACTGAGCCCGTTACCATGGTAACCGATGCTGTGAACTAAACCTGGACAGTAGCAGTTTTATTTCAACATACCACGAGTTACTCTGACTCTGAAACGGGTTCAGATTCATCACACAATCAATCACGTAACGATCATTTTCGTCGTCTGAACAATGACAAGTGCAATTACATTTTGTGTCAGTAAAGTATGTTGAGGACAAGAGATAGTTTGATAGTTTAATGCGGTCAAACCAGCCATGACTTATACTCGTGACACCCTGATGATTTTTATCCTTCTTTCCTTCTGTTCACGACAAATATCAATCAGTATGTCCATCCTTCAGACAAAACACCTTGGATTTGGATTGGAAGTTTTTTAAATTATCTGTCTGAAATACGTTTTAGACTCCATCTTCAGCTGTCAGGGTTTTTTTTTCATACTGGCAGGTTAACACCCACCACGATATATTTAAATTCTTCATTCACTCTGTAATTTCTCCCTCATTAAGTATCTTTCCTTCACCGTTGCAGAAAGTCACATGACTGCAATAAAATCTCTAATTCAACGAAGAAGAGTAGGAGGATCTCTTCTGTTTGCTGGCGTTGCCATGGTGAATCGTCATGTCAGAGGTCCATTGATGACGGATCTTTATAGTCGTGGTAGTGAACTGAACCAACTCTGAACACCTGATCTGAAACCAGAAACTCAGAGTTTGTTGACTCCGAGTTTGTTGACTCTCCTTTCTGAAACAGGTCCCCGGCAGCGTGACGATGACTTTACATAAATATTTATAAAAACTTAACAAAAAAACAATTCATCTATTTATGGTCAATTTAAACAGATTCATTGAAAGCTAATCCAATTAGCAATTAGCTAATTGTAGTTTACTACAGAGATAATCGGTTGTTGACCAGTTGACAGTTGTTTTTCATTTTTTTGTTTCTTTCTTTGCATAAAGACAAAAGAGTAAAAACAAAAATGTAGCAATTGTCCACAAAATAATCAACCCAGATGCTTTGCATGCACATCTCACATCTGATCCACCTCGTTGCTCCAAAATTAATTTGATCTTTAACCTTCTTCAGTTGAACAAGAATATCTGTCAATAATGACAAGTAAACTAGTGTGTGCACCACAATGAAGCTATAAATTCACATTATATTGGTTGTTTGAGAGTTCAATGCATTACCAGGTACCAAAACAACATATAGTTAAAGAGATAATGCTTATTTTGGAGACGTGGAGGTCAGGTTGAATATAGAGGCATAACATGCACTTACTGTACCCCGACTGCTCTCACTACATTTGACAGCTACATTATTAACCTGGCAGTCCCTTCACTTCTGATCCCTATCTCGTCTCTGTGCAGGAGGAAGTCTGACTCAGTCTCACTGTCTGCAGGAAGTTCACATAAAGACCCGATAAGGACAAAGAGTGAAAAGTCATTCCAAAAGTAGCACACTGCAACAGAGCCTTCAAATGTGTGGGGGTGGGGGGGTATGGGGGTGGGGGGGCATCAAGTTTCTTCTTCGTATTCACTGGAGTGCTGCTTCATACTATTTCCTATCAATTTAATTGTTTCCTAAAATAGAGCATTATTCTTCACATTGTTGAATTTGTGGTGTGGCACTAAAAGGAATGATATATTTCTGCAAATAAGAAAAGTTTCAGTTTAATATTAACGGCTGTTTTATTGAGAACATGAAGCTTGACATACTGTTAACACCATTTCCACTACTTCTACACATAATAATAATAATAATAATAATAATGATAATAATAATGATGATGATAATAATAATGATAATAATGATGATAAGTTGCAAACTCAAACTTGTGATGAAACTTTTTTTTTTTAAATTATTATTATTATTACTGTTGCCAATCTGTTGTAGAGAATATAAACCGAATTACAATCTCTCTTTAAGGTTCTCGATCTGTTATCGTTTTTATATGCTTACTGAAACGAGCAAGGAGAAGTCTAATTTACTTCAAATTAATTTTTCTCAACTAACTTTCCAGAAACTGTGATGTGATCTTCATTTAAGTCCCAATAACAGAATGTGCTGAAGGTGTTAAGCAAACTTCTCATTTTAACCATCACAGTGCTGCATGAAGAAGTTAGTGAACCCTTGGAAAACAGCTGGTTGGACCTTCTTTGGTACCACTGACGTAAAGGAAGCACTCTCAGAATCTCTGGATCAGACCTGGACAACATTCAGGAGGACCTGTGGTCAGTTCCTCCTCCCAGAGCTGCTTCAGCATCGTGGATGTACAGCTGATAAATCTGCAGAAGTCCTGTGATACTATCTGGATCAATATCTCTGAGGAATGTCCATCACCTCAATGGTTCTATGCCATGAAGAATTAATGCAGTTCTGAAGGCAAAAGGGGGTCCAAACTGGTACTAGCAAGAGGTACCTGGTGAGTACGTGTATGCTATCAGTTCAAAGCACGTTGTGTGCGTCTCTCATTGAGACTTAAGCTGAGATCAGATCAGTTTAGTGGTTAATTAATTGTCAGGAAACTGATCTGCAACAGGACTGTTAAAGTTGATGTTAGTTTGTACCCAAGTTTCCTAAAACACAAACAGACTCAGAGTCAAAGTATCTTTTTTATAAAAAAGTTTACTTGCAAGGAGCACAGAGTACGGTTACATACTAAAGTTGTGCTGAGGTGCAGCTCAGCTCAGAGATTATATGAGGTTACAGTTCATGATCATTCAACATTCAAGCATCCAATCATCTTTCAGCATCAACGTGCGCACAGCTACTGATCATCACGTGTCCCATGCTGAAGACAGAAGGAAGAGGAAGCCCGTCTCTAATATGGTGTTGTTTTACTGCACAGATCCTCAGAATGAGCGCAGCTTTTCTGTCCTTGAGTGGATTTGCTTTTTTTAACCAGTTATGTGATACAGACAGCTACACAGAATGGTGCAGGTTTTGTCCTTGAGGCAACCAGCCTTTGCAGCATTTCCATCTCAGAAGCACACAATCCCCATTAAGATGGTAATAATCAACACACATAGAAAAATATGGACTAACATCAATGCAGAAAACCAGCTCATTCTTATCGAGTTCAACTTTTTCTCGCCACCACGTGTGTTTTTTGGGGTTTTTGAAGTCAGTAAGTTCGACCATATCACAAACGTCAGACAATAAAACTAGTTCAAAACCAAGCTTGACAAACACGTCATACTGGTGGCCTTGTCCATACAAGAAGCAGGATGTACTGGCAGGATATTCAAGGCACTGTGTCACATCCCAAAGATTTATGATGTCCACATGAGTTAAGATGAACTGAGTTGAAATAAATTTCTGCCAAGGACAGTTGGGTCTAAATTTGTCCGTGAATGCTTATGCCATTACTGCTGTCAATTTATACAAACTTAAGCCCTAAGTCAAAGCAAGCAAGGTCAAAATCCAAGCAATGTGTCTTGAAGATTTGGGGAGGCTAGCCATGCTCCCAGCTTAATGAAGCTTGTCACATTAAATTGTTTCCTCTCCTTCAAGGGAACATTTGATGCCAATATGAAGCACACTGCTGTTTTTGCTCTCAGTTGGCAGTAGGATTATAAGTATTCATTGCATCAAGAGGCATGCATCCATATACGACGTATCTATATGACACGGTATTATTTCTTGCACTGATATTTTTAAAACCACAACAGCTTTGCAACAGTACCTAAAAATCATGTAATGAAACTACTTTATAGCCGAGCCGTGTTCATTCACGCTTCAGCTACATGTGTGAAGCCTCTGTAATATTTGCAAGTCTCTTATTACACATTCACAATAAGCATGGAAGATGACCAAGTGTGACACTGTCACAGCTGCTAATCCTCCGGCGAAATCCTTCATTTCTTTTCTGGTCATGGAATGATATTGTGAATGTGATCAGACACCACTTTGGAGTGTTTCCAATTGTAAAAATCCAACTAAAAATCACTGATGACACAAAAAAGCTTCTATACAAAGTTATAAAGAGAAAATGACTCTAAACGAGGAGGAAACTCAAGATTATCTTGGAAGCAGAAAGAAAGTAACATCCCTTAACTGTGAACACTTGACTTGGATCCTGTACTCTGGTGCTGGTTTGGGGACAGGACATGATGAACTGGCAAGAGACAGAGGAAACGCACAGGACCACAGGTGAGAGGGGACAGGTGAGAGGGTACCACAGGTGAGAGGGGACAGGTGAGAGGGGACAGGGGAGCTGAACAGTTAGACTGGAAGGAAACAGAAGAGGAAGCTGCAACATCAGAGGTGCAGGGCTTCTAAACCAGACAAGACAATGTCCTGGACATGAAATGACAAATACTTTATTTATCCCAGAAGGGAAATTCAATAAATGACACACAGTTATGGTGGAAAATGCCTCCCTGTAGACCCTTTATAGGGGTCCATATGCAACTCATGGAGCTGTTTTCTTACCTCAGCTTGGAGTAGTTAATTCACCTTTTAATACTGTATAATGTTGTGGCAAACATGCATGGTGAATAAAGCTTTTATAATCATATCTTTTCAACTGTGAAATCACTAAAGGTCTTAAAAATTAGACATGATCCTCCACACATTATGGAGCATGATTAGCAGTGCAACCTGGGTAACAGTGAGAAGTTAAAACTGGGAGGATACTGTTTTCTCATCTTTTTGTCATTATGTCTAATGTTAGAAAATATAATAATTTGTGACTTTTGAAAACATGAAGCCGCTGGAATTAACCGTTTCCCTGAATGCTAATCTGTGGTAGTCGTTTGCACATCTGGAGTACAGCTACTAAAATGAGACAGTCTGGTTTAGAGCTGAAATAACTGATAACATTTTAAATTTCTTGTTCATAAAACCATCTGCTAATGTGAACAGTGCTTCTCAGAGAGGAGATCTCTGAAGTCATATGATCAAGAGTAATTGATCAGCACAAGGCTGAAAGGGATCCAGACTAACCCTGAAGTGTTTAGGTGTGCATCAGTCCACTTTTAGGCAAACTGTCTGTAGACGGAGACAGTTCAGTCCAGTCAAAAGATAAAAAGATATCACTGGAACTGGCAGACATGTTTGTTCATGACTATACCACATGTGCTACATGCCTGAGTTTAGCAGAGATCACCTGGACACTGAGGGAACAGAATCTGGTTGAGACCAGAGTCCAGCAGAATAACAGAGAACTCCTCCAAATGTTCGATCCTACCAAAAGTCCAAACTTGTACTCGTATTTATTTATTCTTTTCATTTGTTTGTGTAACAATCTCCCACCTTGTTTGTGGAAAACAGAAAAAACAGTGAAATGAATAAATGTAAAACTATACCTGAAACATGATGGAATTTCCAGCTCTTTTGAAAACTAATTTAGTTTCCTAAAACTATAACAAATGTTAAATTACAGTGGGACCATGTGTATGATCCAAGTGTTTGTGCTACAGATGGAGAGAAAAACACAGGTTTCTCAACCAGCATTTCACTTTTTGTAAAAAAAAACAAAAACATTTGAATACATGAGTTGTGTAGCAATTATAGCTGCAAACTTTAACGACTTCTGTTTGTTTTGAAACCGTTTAATCAGCTCAGCGCCACTGCGTCTGTGCCATCATGTCCTTTTTTGCTTGTTTTCATGCATAACCAAACCGTACAAAGGCACCTCTTCAATTATGTTTCCTTCATGATACTTTTACTCAATAAAACCAGCTATTTCATTAGCATCATAAAACAAAGAGTAAATTGATTGTTTTATGGGAAGATGAAAAATGCTTTGACTGACTCTGAAATTAAATAGCTCTAATTGGTAAATGACACGGGAACTCACAAATGAGATTTCCTCATTTTAAGAGGCTCTCCCACAGATGCAGCAGAGCTCATATTAAAATCAAACATTATGTTGCTTGGTATGGAATAAATGAGGTCTGAGAGAAACACTGTTCAGCTCTTCATTTCTATTTTCCACCATCCCACGTAACAAGCTCAGCTTCACTGTCTCCATGTCTGAAAGCATTCAAACCAAAAGGGTTCCTTGGTCTTGAGAGACCACATCTCCTTGGGTCTGCTGCGAACGATGAGAAGTTTTTTATTTTGCAGGCTGCTGATTTAAGCCGAGCTGACACAGCAACACAGGCGAGTGAGAGAAGCGTTTCAAAACTGTTTAAGCTGAGAGAATGAAGAGCATGTAAGAAATAATCAGATTTATGCCAAAAGGAGCAACTCAAGTAAATTTTTGATTATTATGCATCTTGGGAATGAAAATACAGTCTTATACTGTACTATATTTTACTGTTTCCTACATTTTTGACAATTAAAGACAACGCAAATTATAAAAAAAGAGCAGTTTTATGCATGTTCCTTGTCAGCGACGTAGCGTCTTTAACCCTTTGTGGAGAACTCTGGAGTCAGGGTGGCGGACTGCTGGGTTGAGGATGACCCACCTTCCTCGCTTTCTTCGGTGTAGCTACAACAGACACATGGAACATCTTGAGAGGTTCCTGTTTTTTGATTTTATATATTTTTTAAACAGTCATCCCGCAGTACGTGGCATGTCAGACCTAAATCCAGGTTCAGGGCCGATGCCAGAACTCTTTTGTGGAATTGGGACTTTATACAACATCGATGCTCCCTGATGGCTTTTAATGAAAGAGATCAACATGCTGTAATCAGAGCTCATCTCTCTTGTGGTCTATAGACTTTTTTTTTTGCTTGACTAAATTTTGCACATGTTCTAATATCACGTTAATATTAATTGTATAGCAAATGATAGCAAATATTTTATTATTTTTATCTATTTTTTAATCATAATTCAGTGAAACATTAAACTAAATGTTTAAAGTATACTTAGATTTTAATTTTTACGTACATAATTGTGCAGCTTTCTTGTTGGTGATTTTTGAAATATTATGAGCTAGCATAACATTTTTAGTGATTATCTCTCCACTTACCCTTCTATCTCAAAAAAATAAAATACAACGTGATGCCAATGCCTGGATGCCCTTAATCGTAACATCACTACCTTGAACTGTGTTTTTTTTTCTTTTTAATTAACTTTTCACTCAATTAACTTTTCACTATTTAATGGAATAGTTCTTTCACAGTTATTTCTCAATATGCATTTCTTCATTTTATGTTTGTGCAATTTTCGGCACGAACATTGAGTGGCTAAGGCACACAGGTGGTAACCATGGCAACGACACAGCATGTCCCTTCCTCTGGAGGAGGCAGAAGACGAGCAGATTCTGCATCTGTGCTGTTGCCAGCTTCTGTTAAACAACAGCAGGCGGAAAGATGAGAAAGTCTTCATTAACATTCATCTTGCTGGGCTGACGGTACTTGCTCACCACGATACCTCCTTCAGTCGTCAGAGAGGGTCTCCAGAAGCTGATGCAACGGTGGGAAAGGTGAAGGAAACTGTGTGACACATTCCACGGATGCTTTCACATGCAACTGATCTCATTTAAGCGTAAAACCTTTTGGTGAGATTACGTTTGTTTTCTTGACCCCAGTAGGTGCTAAGATAATTAGTTAATTGTCCACAGCTCTAAAACTTATAGACGTAATTATGAGTTAATTATGTGACGGTGATCATCTGCAGTTGTTTGAAAACCTAGAAGGTAAAACCCCATTTAATTGGAAAGGATTTTTCCATCTTGGACATGCATTTTAGAGCCCTTAGCATATTTGTGAAAGAGCATTGTTCTTTTAAAATGCTTTAAATGACACAAAATAAATAACCATATTTAGAATCAATAGCTTCAATTGTGCATAGTGCCGTTGGTAGTAAAGTTTCACCTGCAGTCCCTTTGCCTCCATTTAACATGGCTATGTCGAATGTGAAGATCTTGTGACTAGCTGTACTAGTAATGATTTCTTCTTGTGGTATAACTGATGATGATATACAGTTTCTGGCAGCAGCGGGTCTTTCCAGGGCTGCTCACCTCGTCATAAAATGAAGCCCATGGGCTGACTACATCAAGGGGATGTGCAAGCAGACATGCCAGAACCCCCCGACTGCACAGCAGTGATAAAACAAGTGATAAATGTGTGTGATAAACAGGTGAACATGTAAGATCCTTGTTGCCAGAGTGCCTTACCACCAATTTGCAAATACTATCTTTGTTGCTCAGATACACTGATGCAACTACTGATGTGAGGTTGCAACAATCCAGAGTGTAAAAACAAAATAGAAGAGAAAAGTCCCCCTAATCCATCAGAGTGAGACACCTCTGGGGGACTAAGTATAGTCTGTTTATAATAAGGAAAAAAAAAAGAATAAGAAGAAGTGAAGTAGCGTATCAAAAGGGAGCATAATTGTCATCATGGAGTGTTGAATGTTACTTGGTTCATTAGACTTGTTGAATTCCAGTCACTAAAACACATCTGTGAACTGTTGAGTTACAGCTGTTGCCTTCATGTTTCTGTTTACCTGAAAATACGTGAAGAGATATTTCATATGAATATAACAGATAATTTAGAAATTCCCAAAGAACGCAAAAAGCGCTGTGGTCCAGTTTTGGAGTGGCTTTTCTCCATCCACAGCTCGACCCAAATCCTGCAGAGCTGCTGCACTTGTGAGAGGTGACGAGTTTATCGAAAGGTTACAGCATCACGTGTGGTAGTTGCACGGACGTCTGCTCGTTTAGAGACATGCAGCTCACCATGTCTTGTTCTTTTTAGACTTAGACACTTTAAAAGGTTGGGTTCTGTCAAATAAAATGTGCTTTTTAATTTATGGACTGACCTTTTCCCCATACCAAAAGTTCCTGTGAAACTGATCAGTCTACTTCAGTCCACCACTCCAGTGGACGCTGGTCATACCAGTGTTCTTGAGTTGTAGCATTGCTGTTTTTTTATGGTGATGTACGACACATTAACAACTATCACATCAGTATGCAGCACATGCTCTGTACCCGTCATAGTTCCAGTCTCCGTGTCCGCTCCATGACCCGCTTTTCCATCTGCCCTCCATCTGTTCTTCTGTCTCTGCAACCACCCAGAATCCCCCTCACCTGTTCTCCCAGTATATCACAGGGCTGCTGTCTGCCAGATACTCTCGGATCTCAGATTTTAGAACCTGGGGTTGCCTTTTGGACCTCAAGTCCTTGCTAGGCCCTGTTCAACCTGTTTTTAGGGGGATCTTGGACCTGTTAAAATTCTGATCTTTATCTGACCTACCAATGTGCCCCGTTTCTCAGATCCTGCCGTGTCTACTGTGCTTTTAGATTTTGACTGTTTAGGATGCTGACCTCGCTTGGATTTGGACTTGCCTGCTTGAACCTGGACTTTTTCCTGATCCTTCCTCATCTGTAAGAATGCTCGCTCACCCAGTTTACCCTGTATCCTGTCCAGATACTGACTGGAAATCATAGTGATGGCCAGGAAAATTGTCTCAAAAAGTTCAGTTCTCAGAACTTCATCTGAAAACAACACCAACCCCCCCGTTCTGGTCACAACCTCTTGCTGTCCTCTTTATATATGTTCATAAGTCACGCCAAACCTTGAACCACTTCCTGACCAGGGAGGTCAGGAAGTGGTTCAGAATTAATTTGACAGTGTGCAGTCTTGAATATTTATTTACTTCTGCTTCCCCTTTTTAGATTTGAAGGAGCTCTCCTGCTCCCTCTCCTGATGACGTTTCCTCTGCATCATCCTTGTTCTTATCTCGTTCTTAGTTCCTGACCTCCATCGAAGCTCTTGCTCTCTGAGCTAAAAGCTCATGTTTTACACCTTGTAAGTCCAATATGTTGGATGTGATTTAGAAATCAGACATGGCCTCTATCGCTGATTTCATCAAAATGTAGCACTACTGGAAAAAATTCCAGTATGCAAGTGACCAGTCTGCCTCACATGCTGTATATTATACAAGGGGCCACTAAAATGGTTTTTGGTTATGCCATGGAATAATCTGTTTTATAATTTTATCTTTGCAGTTCTCAGTAAGTCCTTGATAGCCGTACTACTTTAAAAAGTTTTATTTGTAATGTCTCTGTGGTCTATTTGAAATGAATATTGCTTTATTAATCATCAAAGGTGAATTCATTGGCAGCGTAAATTACTTGTGTGCGTAAACTGTATAAGAGTGTATATTTTAATTCAGTTAAATTACAATAAACACGATCAGAAATTTTGGGCTTGAACTCTCCAGAGATCATAAATACACTGCAATGTTTGCACAATAAACCCAAAGTCTCCTGTCAGCACTACAAGCTCATCGATCCCACCTCTCAGGGATGTCTCACTCCCCATGATGTTCCAAAAACTAAAATCTCAAAATCTCTTCATTTTTGCTCTCCATTTTTCTTCCGCTCTACATCCTTGATCTCTCCTCGTCAGTGCATTTCAGGTGTTTTTCAGGTCATTAGTTGGAATGTTGCATCCGCTGCGTCCACATGTAAATAATATTCCATTTTCATGGATACTCATTATTTAGATGAAAAAAAGTTAACTGTGAATTACCACAAGAAATCCAGTTCTGTTGTGCTGACACATCAACACATCCAGAGCACATTAGGATGGAGGAGGGTAGTAGTGGGTATTTTTACATTAACTTCTGTATCTCTACCTCTGTTCTACTCTGTGACACCCAGTTCACGTGTGTGCGTCACGTGTTCATAGCAGAGCCACCATCACGCTGCTGGAGATGTGTATCTGTGTTTTACTTGCAGTACATTCATGTAATCAGTACCTGTTATGATTTCACAAATGCATAAAAGCTAGAGGCTCCTGAATCCAGGTATGCCCTCGAGTCCCACTAATGGGTAAAAGATCCCCTTTAGCAGCAGTGACGTGAAGCACAGTGGTCATTTCCTCTCTGACTCTCAGTTGCTCATATCATTGTTGGGGAGTTTTGTTCCATTCTTCTTTACAACGTCACTTCAGCTCATTGTGCTCATTAACCAATTTCAGCAAAGCCGTAGCTTCCAGACAGTTTGCCTCTGGAATGCTCTTTGTGGTTTGTGGTTTGAGTTTGGGGTCGACACAGACCGCATAAGTGACATCCTGTAGCTTGAAAAACAAACCCAGATCATCACACCTCCACTGCCATGCTTGACAAGGCAAGTTTATTTATAGAGCAGAACTCACCAACAGGGTGATTTGAAGGGCTTTACAGAGACATTAAAACATCATCACAACAGAGGATTAAAAAGCACAATTTAAAAGTTAAAAGCAAAGTAGAAAAAAAGAAAAAAGAACATTCGATAAAAACAGCAATTGAAATGTGATTGGGTTTTAAATTCAGGCTTAAGAACAGCTGTGTAGATTTTGAACTTTAGAAAACCTCAGAACTGGACTGAGGTGGTCCACCTTTTTGGTCTCAGTGAGGACTGGAGCAGCAGAGTTCTGAATGAGCAGTTGGGTAGACCTGTAAAGATGCTGTTTCAATAATCAAGCCTACTACAGATGAACAGGAACATGGACTAGTGTTTCCAGGTCCTGCTGAGACATCAGACTGACAGTCGGTATAAGCTGTTCCACTTTGGTTTTGATGTGTTTGGCATAAAGGCCAACGAAACTCGGTGTCCTCCATCTATAGCAGCCATGTTGTTTGTTTAGTTTCAGTTTTGCAGACCTCAGCCATGCTCATATTCTTTTTCAGCCATATGTATTCAGTCTTGTTCGAGTTGAACTGTCATGGACGTGGACATCTAACAAGCTCAGTGTCGCCCGTCGGGTCTGAGATGTAGCTCTCCGTGTTTTCTTGTGTTTTTTTTCTAAGTAGCCAGTACTCCACTGTCTCACGTTGTAGTAACTCTGCAGAGACGTCCGCTACTGGGAAGACTGGCAGCTGTCCTTCCCACTTGTGAAAATTCTGGAATCCAAATTATTTGGATGTCGTGGACGTCCAGCAACCGTTTTTCTGAGAGGACTGCTTATGTCCTTCACTCTTATAAACACCTGAATGTTTAAGCCCAGTGATCTATGAAAGTGACTGCTTTTATACAGGTCTGCACAACTGCTGCTGATTAGCATAGGTCAGGTATTTTTGTCACGTTTAGCTTAGAAAAGATAAAGAGGGTCTACGGACCCATTTATAAACAAGAGATGAGTCACATTCCTTCTGTTCATCCTCATTCAGAAACAGTGAGAGACTGCAAGCAGTCTTGATTTAATTTCATTATGAATTAATTGTATTCCATCTGAACAGAAAAAATGTGATATGAGATTAATATGACAATTAGGCCCTAAAATAAACAATAAAATATGTTGGAAAGCTTTGTTGGAATTTTCTGTGTCGCCATGGTGACACATCTCATGACTGCTACAGGCTCACATGGCACAGCAGTCTCCTGATCAAGCTTTATTTGTGACGGGCTGGGACTGAGGACAGGTTGGTTTGAGTGGCTGCTTTTGTAAACAGGCACACTGGTGTAAAACAGAGGGTTTTAATCAGCCACCATTCATGAAAGGGGTCTGACACTAATTAAAAATAATGGCAAGATTTGTTCATTCCCTACAGCTGCTTGTACGAGATCCGGCCATGCAGACAGCCAACGCACTCAACATGCTCAGCCACTGGGAGTTCAATTAATTTCCAAATCCTTTTCTTTGAAGAACTTTATAAATTAATTTCCCTGGACATGCAGTGCCCCAAACTCAACATTAAATGGTGAAGACCTATTAAACTCCATTCTCTTTCACCGCCTTGGCTTTGTTTAGACACCTGCCGGCAAACAAAGCAGAAGCAAAGCGAAGACTAACTACACAAACCATAGATTTTTTAATCTTCTGCAGTTAATGAAGAAGCCTCAAACTATTCCAAGAGCATGAAAATTACATTTCCTCCTTGCTTTCAAGTTTTCATTAAACACTATAATCCCACTGTGAGCGATTAGTTACACCACACAAGTTCTTGGTCTTTGGATGGAACCTAAACCCCCCTCATTTCAAAAAAGCTTAATATACATACATATATATGTATATATATATACAGCTATATACATATATATATATATATATGTATATGTATATATATTTACAAAAAAAAAAAAGA
>JBAMYA010000014.1:1094175-1110412 GCA_037176975.1 Arrhamphus sclerolepis
TAACATACTTGTGCAGACCTGGATGACAAGCTGATGGTGATCCATTCATTCGACTCAGGTGTGTTGTGGGAGGGAAATGTGTAAGATATGCAGGACAGTGGCACTCGAGGCCTGGAGTTGCCTACCCCTGATCTAAAGCTTCAGCAGTCAGAGGCACTCAGGAAGGACTTCATCACTCTTATTTACAACATCAAACAGTTAAATAAACAATGCATCATCTCTGGACCACTGCCTTCCCCTTGCTATGAAGACATCAAATTCAGCCGCCTCCTCCAACTCCACATCTGGTTAAAATGTTACTGTAACTCCATCCACATTCCATACATTGACAATTTCACCACTTTTTACAAGAGACCACATCTTTTCAAACCAGACGGCTTCCACCCAAACCACACAGGATCACATCTTTTGTCTATGAACATCAATCTCACACTTCATTCCAGTAAAGCTTTTCTCAGCTGATGGTCCAGCAACAACACACCGCTTCCCATAACACCCTCACCTCCCTTACGACATCTACCTGTGCACATCACCAACAGACAATCCAAACATCTCCAACCATATCAGTTTATTTCTACGGTCTGATGTCTCCATCCCATATACACAGCACCTGTTATGACAACAAACCCTTGCCATAATTCAGATAATTCACTTACAACAGTATGCATGGCACTTTTAAATGTTTAGTCTCTTTTATCATAAATGGCCTGATTTTAGATAACAAAGTAGACTTGGCTTGGCACTGATGCACCAGTTATTCTCACTTAGGCTTCGCCTCCCAATTTTATCTTTTTATTTTCTATCAGGGAAGGTAAAAAAGTCGGTGGAACTGCATCTATTGCTCATAAGTTGTTTTTACCAAAAAATATTACACTAAATATTTTTTTATCATTTGAGCATCATGCATTTATTTTTAGCAACCCGCCTGTTTTATCTGTGACAGTCTACAAACCACCAAACCCTCCTTCCTGTTTTTTTGAACAATTTTCTGAGTTTTTAATCAACAATTAATTTTAAATACAACAGGATTTTGATAACTGATGATTTTAACTTATATGCATATCGACAAGAGTAATGAGCTCTACGCCAGCATAGAGATCATTACTCTTTTAAACAGCATGGTTTTTAAACAACACTTTAGAAATTAAAAATATAGTAGGACAGGATTATATCCGAGTGTACAGAAGTATCTAGAAATCATGTATGATGATACAGTACAAATATGGACAGATGCCTCCAAAAAAAAACAGCAGGTAAAAGGAGTGGCTGCATATATTCTTAAGTATAATGTGTCAATACAAAAGAGAAGCTCAGACTACCTCACAGTCTTCTCTGCAGAGATGATGGTCATCATTATGGCACAAGTGGGCAGAAAAAGACAAACCATATAAAACAATGGGACTCTGTCTTCCCTAACAAGCATCCAGACTGGGAAATTTACATGCAGACAGGACCTTTTAGATGGAATCAACAAAAAATTGTTTTACAGTTAACTTGGGTGCCAGTGCACACAGGTATTGAGGGTAATAAGACAAGTTGGCCAAAGAAGCACTTATATCAGAACATGTGGATGTACCAGTTTCACTTAGCAAAACATAATTCATAGCAATAATCAAAGGTGGTATTCAAACTCTGGAAAGATAAGGGGGAGAAAGGTAGCCATTTACTGTATATGGGATTCAACAAGGGGTTACAGTTAAAAAACATCAGTTCACTCGGACACCAGGAGGAAACCTGGTTCACCAGGCTGAGACCAGGACATATAGGACTGAACAGCACCTTAAACTCAATAGAGAAACATGAGACTGGAATGTGCTGCAGAGAGACAGAAACAGTGAAGCATGTGCTTCTAATGTGTAGGTAGTACTCTGTAGGTAACTAAGAACAGAGTTACATTAACTTACATTAAGCAACCTATTGAGTCTATCTGGAACACAATCAAAGCAGTGATAGATTTTCTGAAAAAAACACAGCTAACAAGAAGACTTTAACCTTTTTCAAGTTCTGTACTGATGTGCGAATGTGATTACACCTCAGTCCAATAGATGGCAGTAATGCACTGAGCCTGCAAGTGCCCAAAAAAAAAAAACAGAAGAAGACAAGACTGACATTTTTGTCCAAAACGATCTGCGTGTGGACTTCATTTATAAGTAATGGTAAGATCATGATAAAGTTATATTTAACTGGAATGCGCATCATGTGGGTTAGTTTGTACATGTAACAGAATGATGATATAAGATATGAAACGTAGGTCGTTAACTACTGCCGATCGTGTGGTAAATTATTCACTGTGTTGGGTGCATATATTTGTAAATTTGTAAATCTGATTCTGATGAGGTCAGCGCCTCACCAGTCATGAACCTCACTGCACGTCACTGGTGCAGTGAGCCTGCAGTGGGGTCACCTGGTGTTGAAACTCCCAAAACACGTGAGGACCCCAGGTTACTTCACTGATGATCCGTTCAGGTGCACCTGAAGGAGTATTTACCAACTATCTAAAAACACATTCAATTACAGAACTGAACATCAACACATAATACCAGCACTAAGCGTTGGGTTTTCATATTCATGAGTGGAAAAATGTGTTTTGTCTGTTGGAATATCAATAACAAAATACCTTTTTAAAACAGCACAGCACCACATATAATTACCCAGATGCAAATGTGGCATATTAAAGCTCTAATGTCCCAATTAAAATACTAACTTTCTGCCTCATTGACCAAGCTGTTGAAACTGACATTAAGGAAAGGACTTTGTGTTGTGTTACAAAATACTATAAAATAAATTATGGTTCCTTTGGACAGTGGGAAAGACTTTCTTTTTGGTGATGCACCAGAGACTTCAAACTCAAAAATATCAACTGAACAGATGTTGTGTGCTGAGGGACCAGCCACCCCCCTCCTTGAACATACCTCACTTTTTTCCTTCTACTTTCCCTGTGATGTAAGGTCCCCCCGGCATTTATTTTTCACCCCAGAAATTCACAAACAACGTCCTTGTAACTTATTTCTCCCTAAACTCCCTTCCACCATCTGTTTTAGAGCAGGTCATGCACTGGGTAGAGGAGGGACATATAGAGGAAGAAGACAATAGGAGAGACATGCTTGAAAGGCTCTTCACTACACTCCCGGGCATTAGGGATACATTCAACAAGATCTGGCATCTTGTCTTAGTTGACAACAACAGAAGTACATAACAAAGGCCTTAACTGACGGCTTGCCAGTTCTACTTTTTATTTGCTAACAAGCACATCAACTTCCAATTAATGTCCTTGCAGGAATGACAGTGCAAAGTTTGCAATAAGGGGATTCAAGACAGACTCATAAAATTTACATCAGATAAAGTGATACAGCTCATTGAACCATAGCCACATTGGGAGCAAGTCTTAGCTTCCATTAATAGTAATAGACAGGATAGAAAACTCAGGATATTTGGCCCTGATGTTTGACTAATTGTTATTCAGGAGAGCAGCAACTCTCCATTATCCTCTAAAAATACTGAGAATAGCAGGATGAATGTCTGAACTCCCACCATGCCACCTATTTCTTTTCTTTTCTCCCTCTACAAACCTACTTATTCTGTCTTAGCTTCTCTGAATGGATTTTCACCTTCACCTTTCCTATTTTCATTCCTTTCTGACTGACATGCCACTATTTGTCCCACATCTTGCTCCATCTTATTCTCCCCAAGCCCTTATCGTACCCTACCAGCACCTCCATACACTCCTACACACATTCAATAGCACAAACACTCAAATCCCCCGACCAACCCTGTCCTTCATTTTACTTCTCGGGGTCTGTCTTTTCAGCTCCAGCAGTGTGCCCAGATAGCTAGCTGTCACAGCCTGGAAGCTGTCTCCCTCAGATTATGCTATCATATTGCCCTGTCGATGCAGTTATCTCTCATTCCAACCAAGTGGAATCCAGTTTCATATTATCATTAATGTTTAACGAGACAGGACTTTGGAGATGGCTGTGGGAAGCTAGTAAACCCGAGGGTTTGATCTGGTTCAGCAGAGTGAGTGTAATGTCAGGTTAGCATTTCAAGTACACAGACAACACATGTTTTAATGCTCATCAAGGTAAGGTCAGGGTTTTGTTTTCAAAATCAGATACAATTGTTGAATTTATGGAAAATCCTTTGAAAACACAAAATGTAATTTTCTGCTATATTCTTTATACTTTAAACATTTTTACAAGGCACTTAAAGTAGCCATATTATATGCTACAATATTGTTTGACACGTTCAATTTTATTATGATGAATTATTATCTTACACATGAACGAAAGCTTTAAAAATAAGGTAGAAACATAAAGCAGTGTACACATAACACTTGGTTTCCAAAGGTGCTGAGAACACTTACTTCTAAAGATTTTAATTGTGACACCCATCCATCCATCCATCCATCCATCCATCCATCCATCATCTATACCCACTATGTCCTGTGCAGGGTCACGGGGGTCTGCTGGATCCCAGCTCACTTCGGGTGAAAGGCAGGGGTCCATCCTGGACAGGTCACCAGTCCATTGCAGGGTTTTAATTGTGACACAAGGGGTGAAATTTCCATGTTTGGTCAAATTCACCAGGCAGTGTCTGATCTTCAGTCCCAGTTGATATGTTAGTATGTCTTATGAAGCATTTTGCTTCAGTATTCAAGTTGCCTCCAAAGAATTCTGTTCTTTTTTTGTAAGGAAAAGTTGGCAAACCATGGCGCCATGGATGCCATTTGTTCATGCAGGCCAGCAATGGAGCAAAAACTGCATATTTATGCTCTCTTATGCCAGCAAGAGCAAAGACACAACAATAAGTAATTCACTTTAATGCTCATTCAAAAATGCAATCAGTTTGGTTATCACACCAAGAGACCCTTGCATATTTATTTTATTAATTTAACCAGGTTAGTCCCATTCAGATCATGGATTTCTATTACAAAAGAGACCTGGGTCACACACACAATGGCAATCACTTCCAATTAAACTAATATGCATGTTTTTGGACTGTGGAAGGAAGACAAAGTACCTGGAGACAGCCCACACAAGCACCTGGAGAACATGCAAACTCCTTTCTTACTGTGAGGCAACAGCGCTAACCACCAAGCCACCATTCCACCCACCTCGCTAATTATGAAGTCAAAAGTAGTTTGGTGACTGTATGATTATTTTTTCAACTCGTGTCTTGCTGAAGTTTTCTGACTTCTTAATTTAGAAGACATCAGTAGGCATAATCATCAGCAGGCAAATACAGAATAAATAGATATATACAGAAGGCATATCCAGAACAACATATGTGGATGGTTACAGACAGACAGCATAATCTACAATGTTACACAATCACAGGTAATGAGAGTAGTGTTCACTTGCAATCGTGGTTCACTTTTATATTCTGAATCTGTTTTTGACTCAGACTTGTTCAAAGATATTTGAAGGATTGAAGTCACTTCCAGAAAATGTTGGCAGATTGTGTTGATATGTTGGAAATATGTGTGTCCGATCAGTAGTTAAACCCGTCAGCAAACCTCCAGGAATTTGACCAATCAAGAAAAGGTTAAATCTGCTCGTTTTCAGGATGAGCTTATCCTTGTGATTTTCAGTCTCTGTTGTTCATAAATAATTAAACTCTTTTTTGAGTTATGCTTGGTGCAAAGCTACTCCAGAGGTACCAGAAAGTAAAATTAGTTGGCTGGAAGTGAGCATATATCTATATATCCACTTTAATCTAATTTTTTCCCTTCTCTTTTGCTACAAACCACCACAAAATAATACCTGTAAATGTGCTGGCAGAAGACTTTGAACCATAATCAGATTTTTAGCTGAAAGTCAGTTTTTTTTTTAAAACCATTTAAACATGAATTAACTCCAAAACTCCACAATCTCTAGTTAGCTGACTCTAGCTAACTCAGTTGGTGTCGATGTTGTCCCCCCAACGATATGAGCCTAGTAAATAATTGCACCGTCTTCGTGAAGCCTAATGGACAAGAAGAAGAAAAGTCCCTGTTCCTGTTGAGTGAGCAAACGTAAGAGAGGAAGATCCCAGTTTACGGTGTGCTTCTGCAGAGACGCATGATGGCCCCTGCCCTCTTTCCTCTTCTGCACCTTCTCACTCTTTTGACCAAAAAAATGCACAAACTCTGCAGCACACGCTAAAAGAAACTGGCAATGGATCTGCAGAGGCAGGAGTTCTTATGTCCAGGAGCTCTTCATGGGTATACGAGCAAGTTTGCAACAAAAGCAAAAAAAATAGAGAACACCAAAACATCTTTTTCTTTTTTTTTCTTTTCTTTTCTATGTTGTCTGTCTTCCACAGTCTTGCCCTCTTTTCTCTTCTCCTTTTTCAGGTGCTGTTATGGTGTTGCGCTCCCCCTCGCCCGCCAAACCTCCCATCTTCTGACCATGCTGGAGTTTATCTGCACCTTTAGACTGGATGATGGTCGACCTGCAGTACCAGATATTTGTATATTTTTGTACCACGTTAGATGTTTTGTTCCTCTCCTCTCTCTGTCCTCCATCCTCATTTATTCCTTTACCCAGCTGACTTTCAGCAGGAGGGTCCCTCCTATAATTGAGCCGGGTCCTGCTCAAGGTTTCTTCCCAGGAGTTGTTAGTCTTTGTCATGTGCTCGGGGGTCATGATCTGGGTTTCTCAGAGGTGGCTCTTCTGGCCTGCTGTGCTGCAGGGGCCTGCTGGCTGCCCTGTCGGGCCGGTCTGGCTCTGCTTGCTTGGTGTTGCTGGGCTGCTGCAGCGGCTCCTCAGGCCTACTGTTCACGTACCGTCGGCCTCCTTCTCCTTACATGCACAGTTGCATGCATACGCACGGCGATACATGGGTGACAGTACCTACACAAGCATGACTGTCTTTATTCACATGTGATACCACATGCTTTGATGACCTTCAGCTATCATGACAGAATGACTGAAGTGTCTGTGGCTGTTGTGTTTTGAAACATTGCGTCAGCATTGTTGTTACATTTTGTTGTTGTTGTTGTTGTTTAGAAACTGTTCTTTTGTTGCTCTGCAGCTTATGCTATTGTTTTGCCCTCCATCATCTTCCCTTTTGTCCCTTCTGTTCTCTCTCTTTCTGTCCCTTTAGCCTGTGTCGTTCTGTCACCTTCCCCGTTAAAAATAATAAAGAATGCAACAGGAGTATTTCTGACTCTGCTGAAGCAATAGTCTATCAGTTACACAGGGCTGATTGTCTAATTTGCACAACAGGACAGATTGGGAAAAAAAAGTAAATAGATATATAAATAAATTGAACTGAAACCATATAAAAGCTGATTATAAATATTTCTCCCTGAAGCTTTGGATTTTTAAATTTAAATGTTTATGTGGGCATTCCGCATTGGACTCATGTGTGTCTCAAACATTGTTGCTGCCACTGCCTCTGAGATCTGAAGAAAATAAAACGTGGATTGAAATGGACAAGCTGAAACTGTATAAAAATGTGTGCTCATAGATTTGGATAGCCACTCTGTGCTGTAAATTGTCTGAAAGCAAACTGAAGATCTAGGACCAGCAGCTTTGTTAGTTAGCATGTGGCTAACGTAGCTGTGTTTTTGCATAATACCTCCTAAACTGAAGATTTCAGCTTTGGCCTGTTCACACTTAAACACGAATGTGATTGCAAAGTCACGAGATGAGCAGGTTCCTAAACTGACAGGAAACTGGAAGTCTTCTACAGTCTCAGAACAGCCTATTTGAAAGGAATTGCTTTTCGACCTAAATTGATGTCAGACGACGAAAAAAAAAATTCCGTCATATATAAAGGACATATATTGAATCATGTCATAATGTTGACTGACAAGACATAAAAGGGCATCCAAGTAGCATCTATTAGCTCTGTTATCCTCAAGCACAAGGTCCTGTTGAAGACTTTAACACTTCAGCTGGAACTGATGGAGCTGATGGAGATGGCAGTGAGCCTCGCCAAGCCATCATTGTCAATTACCTCTAGCGTAGATGCTGTGTGTAAATGTGTGTGTGTGTGTTTGATGGGATGAAGCAACATTCACACTCCCGTATGAACGAGAGCAGATTACTTAACTATTCATAATAAAGAATTATTTCTCTGTAAATATTTGCAAGAAGTCGCACCTATGAATCCTCAACAGAAACGGACATTAAACATGTTTCTCCTGATGGACAATTAGACTATGAAGACTAATCCAATATCATTGCCTGAAGACACACATGGTTAAAGTTTTATAAATATTTAAATATTTATATAACATTTTTACACATAGAAAACCAGTGACAATTCCCTTTGTAATACAGTTTCAGGCTTTTTCGGGCCACTGTGTGATAGGTAGACCTTTCTCAGGGCTGCTGGTTCTCTCTCGGCTTTAAATGGATAAAAAACAGAGAAAGCTAAAAAAAATCTACTTTTTGTTTCCTGAACATTTGCAGAAATCCTTCTCCACTTCTGGTGAACTTCAAGCTATAGTTTACTGTTACTACTCATGGGCCAAAATGAGGGACAAAAATGAGGGACAAGCTGGCAGGTCAACAGACAGACAGACACTTTATTAATCCCATTAGGGAAATTTTATTGTGCATTATTAGCTCATTTCCATTTACTTCTGTGCACTCATGCAATTTCTTCAAATATCCATTCATTGTAATCTAACGTTGCTGACCCTAGACCTGACCAACTGCAGAAACCCCAGATCATAGCACCGTCCCCACAGACTGGGATGGTCTGAATGGGTACGTCACTTCATCCACCTCTCCTCTTACCCTGAAGCAGCCATCACTCTGGAACAGGGTAAATGTGAACTCATTCACCTTCTTCCAGTGCTCCAGAGTCCAATGTTTATGCTCCCTAGCAAACTGAAGAACCAATTAGCCTCACTGATAAGTGGTTTTCTTAAGGCTAAACAGCTGTTTGCGTGTGGAAATACTTTCACTCTTAAACATAGGCACTAGACCTTTTTCCAACCACATTTCTTCCTGGAAGATGATGGTTTCCCACTATTCATCCAGGTTTTAATAATGGTTTGCACAGTTCTTAACCCATTTTAGGAGTTTCAGGTGATGACCATTAGATGTTTTCTTTGCTTGATGCATGACAAAACATATTTTCCACGACTACAGGATGTGTCTTCTTACATGGTTGTTTAAGAAATGAGAAGATACCACTTTATCAGTTAGGGTTAAATAACGTGTTGCCAGCTGAAACATAATCATCCATGCAGTAATTATCCAATGGGAGGCTCTTATCCATGTGCTCAATTAAGTCCGGATGGTGCCTTTTTTTTCTTTGGATGGGCAGTGTATATTGCAACAAAAACACATAAAATAACTGATCCAAAATGTTCTCATTGCATTTTTTGACAGAGGGTTTGTCATATTTAATATTAGTGTATAATAGCAAGATAAAAAATGTAGAGATGTCCCATTGAGTTTAAATGTGTGATATGATTATACATTGCTTTTAATCTTGCAGCAGCAAGAATGGATGTAACTCATTTACTTTCACTGAAGCTCATTTCATTAGGATTTCTTAGAATTCCACCAGCGCTCATCATGGCTACTGCTTATGATACTTTGTCATTTCAGCCAGCTTAGAATCTTACCAAAGCAGAAAACTCTGCCCGACTGTCGACTCACCTGTTTAACAAATGTTTATAATTTAAATTTGCTATTGTTACTTACTTGCTGAAACTTACCAGTCTCTTTCTTTTCACTGGATTTCTATTGCTCCCTGTCCTGCCACTGCCAAGTGTGGATAAAGGACTCTGTGCTCAGATTTACCTTCAGTTTCTCCTGGAACCAGGCCAAAGGCCTGACATTGTGGATTACTGGACTTTAGATCAGGCCACAAGCACTTTTCTGAGCTCACCATGCTAATTCCTATATAAATCTGTTAAATTGCTTCAATGTCTGACTTTGCTTGTGGGTTCAATTCTGAGCCCAAGCTTAAAAGTTTGTTGTTGTTTGGATTGGGAGCAGCCTACTTTTGAGAGGAGACTTCTCCTGTTCACTCGGTTAAGTTAAAACAGCCTAACTCTGCACATGTAGCATCATCTTTGAGGTCAAAGAAGAAGTCACGGCTTCAGACAGTAGCTGATGAGAGCTGTCAGTCTCCTAAGATGTAGTTTTAAAAGACTGCAGTTATACTTTCAGAACACCTTTTGATCAAATTGCACCATCTGATAACAGAAGGCTAACTTAGCTGCACTTTAACATGAAATCGCTAACCTGCAGCATTTGGAGTTTCACTTGTGGTTGAACTTGAAGTGGCCAGAACAAGCATGGGTTAAGCTAACCTGCAGTTAAACTGACTGAAAACCTGAAGCAGGCACAAAGCTGAATTTAGCTTCTGATCTGAAGTCAGCAGAAACCCTTTAGTTTCAACGGCTGAATCGCAAGCTAACTGAAGAGTTGTGAGGTATTGAGTCAGACTGTTTTATTTTTATTTTTTTTCACATATTTTCTGACTGCATGGGCTTGATTGAGAGTGCTCACCAAAGCGGTGTAGGGTATGATATACCTCTCTCTGTCCAAAAAAAAAAAAAAAAAATGAAAACATGTGCCTCTAGTGGTAGCATCCTTTAGCAGCTGGTCTTACTGTGCAGCTTTGTTTCAATAGATTTTCTATATTTTTGACGTTAAAATATAGATTTTGAAGCTTTTTTTCTCTTCAGAATTAGTTGTTTTGCTTCTCAAGGAATTTCTGTGGATACTTCTGTCACTTTTTAACATCTGTAATGATATTACTACTTCCATGTAATGTCTGATCGGGCAACAATTAAGTATTGCTGAACTGCAATATATTCCTCAAGCTTTCTTGCTGGAAATGAAAACTGTTTGTTACTAACATGTATGGAAATTTAAATAATGTCCATTAGGTCCTCTTTGAGAGGGATAATCATAATAAGTTAAAGCTTTGTCACATGTCAGTGATGCTTCCAGCTACTCAGAGCAGACATGTCTTGGAGATGGTGTCTGTCCTGTGTAGCGACTGCAGCACCTGACATGTCCTTACTGCAGCCCCATCAGTCCTGAAAACTTTGAAAGTCAGTGAACGTTATACAAGATTTTGATACACTGAGTTAGAGCTGCACAGTACCATATCAAGTTGAATGCATTTCTTCTGCGATGGCAGGCACATACTCTGGTTGTCAAGAAAATGAGAAGTCAGCCCCTCTTTTACATAAGAGCAATTCTAACACTTCTTCTATAAACCTTTAGATGATTTATTTCTGCATCTACCTATGGTGAGTATCTGAGCTCTTTGTTTACCTCATCATAGGTGGCTGTTTTTCAGATGGAATGCATCATTCTATGTGACTGAATCATGCAAATAATTCAAAAATTATTAAATGCACCAATATTTTAACACCCTGTTCACATTTAAAGAGACAGCTGTACTTTCTACGTGTATGCCGTAAAAGACAAGATTCTGTTTTGATTTTTTTCATTGCTGTCTTCGATGTTGCCTGATATTTCATCCTGTGTAATCTGCTCATGCTTATGTCAGTTCAAGTGTGAAGAATTTTGAAAGGAGCGAATAAAAAAGTGGTAAATGTAACTGTTGACTCCATTTCACCCCTTTTCGCACATAGACTTGTTAATTTTCAAATTGTCCATCTTTAATGCCAAATTCTATGCCAATCAACACTTGCAGTGATTCCCGTTGCTTTAACAATCTGTAACCTACGAGACTATTGAATGCCAGAGTTCCCTCTTAATTAGTGATTGAAAAAAGAAGAATCTTTATCCCAACAACAGCTGAAGTGAAGGTTGGGTGAAGTTCCCAACTTTTAATTGGCACAAATATATATTTTATATTTTATACCCATTCCACCCTGTCTATAGTCTAAGGACAGCAGGAGCCTTTCCAGCTTAAAATGTACCTTAAGGTGTTATGACCAACCCCAAAGATCCTAAATGGACTCCTAGGACCAGGAATGGATTTAGATAATGTTTAATTTTCAAGTCAAGCAGATTGAGTTCTTGAGGACATTCTTGAGGGCTTTGAGTCTCACAAGGAGGTAGGCACGTGGCTGGTGATCCAGGTGAGGCTGACAGACAGGATTGAATCCAGGAACACTAAAAACAAAATCCAACAGGAGAAAAGTAGTTGAATGACCAAACTTTAGTTAAAAAAAGATGACCATTGGCCATGGGTTCTGACCCCACTGGAGACAGAACAACCTGGTGATGAGTGGCTGTGAAGACCGGGTATTTATGGACAGACTTGGTTGCAGGATCAGCAACAGGTGAGTGAGCAGCCACGACCAGAGGACCCATCCACCATCCAGGACACCAGCAGGCACAGACAGGGACAAGACACAAAAAACACAGAACCCCAACATAAGGTTCCTTTGGTTGCAACTGGTAACTGGTCCATGATTTCCAAATGAGAGACAAACCTAATATATTATTGCATTGCTCCGAGTTCAAACAGCATGGGAATGTTAAAGCTAAATTGTTGTCTTCTATTAATAATGTATAACCAGAATATGTGAAATTTTACATTCACTCACAGCACTGGTCCTTTCTATGTGGACATTTTTTAAACCAAAAAGCAAAGACAAATATTCTACAGTTAAGCTTTATTCCAATAATTAGTTCTTTGTCTTGCAGTTAAACAATGAGTCGTGCAAATGTGTGACCCCTCTGTAGATCATAACCAAGAGTCTTGACTTGAAAAGAGTCTTGTCTTTTGGTGCAGTTCTTTCTTCACCACAACACGCAAATACAGGTGTGCAAAAACAAACAAAAAAAGCCATACAAAATCTCAGTGAAATGACAGCACTGATACAAAAGTAGTAGTTTCAGTTGTGTATCCAAGTGGCCGTGGAATCCCAGGAGCAAAACCACTGATGGTACCACTCTGGCTCTTTTCTTTAAAGGTTTCCTCAGAGCTTCATTAAAATAACAACACTGAACTCTTTCTGAGCTCTCCAGAGTCCTGATTTCACATGTCCATTACTGATAGATGTTAATAGATACAAGGAATCAGTTCAAACAGAATAAGAAACAACAAAATTGAGGGATTCTTCATGCAACAATGTAGGGCAGCGAATCAAAAAAACAAGTAGTTTTATTGGGAAGAAGACTGACAGTATTGATGAAAAGTAGATATTTCTTTCTCTTTTTTTTTTTTTTAAATCAGCACCTCCAGAATGAATACTCATGGTTTATGTGCAGCTGCAACCAATCTTAATAAAGACTCAACTGAGTCAAGCTCTTTATAAAGGTTATCAGCTTGTTTGTCAACAGCTAGTTTGGAAATAACTGGAAACATCTGAATACACGTGTTCCTTCTTGTCTTGAAATCCTCAATACGTTTTCTTCTGTAACTTAAACCGGTGTGTATTCCTGCATATGCTGCTGTTGCAGTCAGAAAACAGCGAAGAAAGGGCAATGAGGAGAAGTGTGGAGGATGAGCTTAAGAGGGGTGGGGGAGCAGATGAGGAGATAGCCGGCGGCTGACTGTTAGCATCATGGGATTTTTAACAAAGTGCAGCGCGGCCCTCCAGCTGCAGCTCAGAAGAAGCAGCTGTGTTTGTGCGCGTGGAAGTTTACGGGACTTTTTTTAACTTGAATATTTTAGGACAAGATGATCTCTTACTTTTGTACAGTTTTATACCCCACATGCATGTGTGTGTGTGTGTGTGAGCGACTGTGCGAGTGAGAAAGAGAACGAGAAAGTAAGACATGTCACAAGGGTTGGCAGGTCTGAGCTGTGGACCACAAATGAGGCCACTGACTGATGGCTTGTCTTTCTGGCCAAGCTTGGCCCAGTTTATTTTCTCTCTCTCTCTTCAAGATTTCAAACCGCTTTTCACACTGATGGACAATATGTCCTACTTCCTCACAGCAGTCAGCTGCTGTATAATTAAACGTCAAATAACTGTTACCCATCGCTCGGTCCAAAAATGTATTATTTGTGGCAAATAGAGCACTAAATTGGAGACTGAAAAAATGTATTGCATCGTCTGTGCTTTGGATGAGATTGAAAAAGCCCAGACAACTGAATTACATCACAGCCTACTGCAAAGTCCCCGTCTATTCACATTCCAAGATGAAGCATGAACCTGCGTTTGGAGCCACAATATTCAAAACTTCATAAAAAATAAATAAATCTCCATATTTCACCTTTCTAACTTTTAGAAAGTATACTTGGAAATGTCTTAAATAGTGTTATGTCATTTGGGAATAACTGGATCGAGGCAACCTAGTGTTTCCACGGAGGAAGAACGATGAGGTCGGGGCCAGTCCAGGCCAGCTTCTGGCTTAGATTCGACTCGTGCCAACGTTGTACCTGACGTTTTGACAAGCGGTCGTAAAAAAGCCCAGCAAGCAATCACCCATGGCGACATGTTGGCAGGGGCAGCAAGAGTGCACGGAAATAAATACATAAAAATAAAAAGTGCTGCAAACATATAATTTTATCACTACTTTGTCACTTCAATTATATGCTTGAAGTGATATTTTCTGAACCCCTGCGTGCTTACAGCCCACTAGTTCGTAAATGGAACACTGATGATCTTCTCTGTGTTTGACAGCTGTCGAACATCTGGCTGCCTGTAGCCTGCTGTTAAGGTCGTAGGAGGAGGAACGAGGTGATGCAACACACAAAGGAAACGCATCAATTGTAGAGTGCAAAACATCCGTGCTAGCGACCTGTGAAATGCCAGTTTCAGAAAAGAAAAAAAAGAAAAGCAGTCAGAAAAGTCATCATCCGTGATCAGAGATCATCCACGATCACTGGACCTGAACGTACGAAGGAACCAGGCTGAAGACTGCAGAAAACAACCTGCGCTGGATTCCCAGAGTCTTGTACCTGCTGAAGGGTCTGTAGTAGTTTTATATCGTATTTGTGCTTTTGTTTCTTGATGGACGTAGTCAAGACAACTTTATTGAACATTTCAGACTGTTTCATATGCAAAGTAACACATCTGAACACAGAAAACAATAAATACAGAACTAAAGACAAAAAAAGATTCAAAAAAAGATGAGAAGAAACAATGTAGGTTAGTTACAGTGCGGTAAAATTTTATTTAAAAAAAAAAACAACGAACAGAAAAACAGTAAAGTTTTCATTTTAAGCCTAAAGTAAACTGGAGTTTGGGCATATTTAACATTAACTAAGCCAACAGGAGCCGACAGATAGCATCTGTATTGTTCCACTGTTGTGTTATTTATTTTCTCCAGATGCATGATCAGGAAAAAAAAAAAGATAAGGAATATGATTATTGTTGTGTAAACAGTGAGACCAGAAGAAATCTTTTGTGTGAAATCTTAAAATACTAAATGTGAGATGTGAGAGTGTGTCACAAACCTGAAAGACTATGAATCTGCCTAAAGGTTTTGCAGTTTTCAAGTGTATAGTCGGCTTCAATCACATGCTTCAGTTCCCAAACTACTAGTTGAGGGAAATTGATAGCATTTGCTGTTCAATAATAAATGAGACTTTCATAGCTTGTATTTCTGTGATGAGGAGAGAAAACTATTTTCAGTGGAAATGGACGTGTGTCTCATTGTCTCTCACCGTGAGAACACTGTGGACTTGACTGGAAGTGAGCAGGTTGAGCAAAGTTACTGACTGATGCGGTAAGAAGGTAACAGCAACCATTAGTGACTGAAGAGTGAAACTGGAACTCAATGAGTTGAAGAGTTTTATGCATGAAGCTTTTCACTAATTTAAATCACTTCAATCAATTTCTTAGCAAATGGGATGTCTAACTGATGACTTGTTCAGATTTTGTTTTCGTAAACTGAAGAAAACCAACATTTCCTCTGTAAAAAGAATAATTAGGCGTACACATTACCAAAACTAACGTGACTTCCTGGGAATGGCAGCAGGCAGCAGTATGAGTATTTATAGGAATTCCCATTGAAATTCCATTGAAGAGCTCAGTGAGCAAATCCAGACTAAATAGAGCACACACTCTTTTCAAAGAGTCACTTCTGTAATGTGAGTTCCAGGGTGCAGGAGATGACAGAGGCAGGTGCAACAAGCAAAAGTCCTTTAATGAACAAAGAGCATCGCACGGGCAGGTAACCGCAACAAAAAACAACATCTAACGGAGAAAAAGCAAGACAGCATGGCAAGAAAATATGTGATGAGACACAGATGTCACACCAGAACAAACCGCACAAAGAAACAACGGCAGGAAGTAGAGCTGAACACAAATCAGGAGTCAAACCAACATCCATCCATCCATTATCTATACCCGCTATGTCCTGTTCAGGGTCACGGGGGTCTGCTGGAGCCTATCCCAGCT
>JBAMYA010000014.1:1127484-1138601 GCA_037176975.1 Arrhamphus sclerolepis
TGGACAGGTGTCTTTTATACTGGTAACCAGTTCAAACAGGTGCCATTAATACAGGTAACCAGTGGAGGACAGAGGAGTCTCTTCCAGAAGAAGTTCCAGGTCTGTGAGAACCAGAAATCTGGCTGGTTTGGAGGTGAACAGATACTTATTTTAGACCATGATTTGCAAATAAATTCTTTAAAAATCAGACAATGTGATTTTTTTTTTTTTTTGTCATTTTGTCTCTCATAGTTACGGAAGCCCTAAATGGTCATACATGCATACATACAATTTCTCCCATTTTCCCGTGATAACGACATAATTTTCCTGTGATAACGACAATCACTTCGCCATTTTCTCATGATAACGAGTTATTTTTTTGCCTCCGTTTTCCCGTGATAAGGAGATAATTAATTTGAGATCTCAAGAAAACTAAGAAAAAAAAGCTTCTGCACACTTAGATCCATGCAAACAAGTGTATTTTTCACCAAGCTTTCAGTCTATCGACCTTCATCAGGACATTGTAATGCCCTTAAGATCTCAAATTAATTATCTCATTATGACGGGAAAACGGAAGAAAATCAACTTTTTATCACGAGAAAACAGCGGAGTTATGTCGTTATCACGGGAAAATTACGTCGTTATCACGGGAAAACGGGAGAAATAAAATGTATGCATGTATGACCGTTTAGGGCTTCCGTACATAGTTACGGTATAGCTATGATGGCAATTACAGGCCTCTCTCATCTTTTAGAATGGGAGAACTGGCACAACTGGTGGCTGACTAAATAGTTTTTTGCCCGACTGTATATTTCAAGCTCTAGCCACATATGCTCATATGATTTAATAATTTACAGGTATTATATTTGTGTAACAAGGACGGGTTTGGTATGTTGAATAATGTATTCAAAGACAACTCCTTTCCTCAGATAAAATGGGGTCATAAAAAGTTTTAATGGATGCAAAAAAGGTCACATGCCTTTTGTAAAGGTGAACTTTGGAACTGTGACAAGTGTGAGACGAAAAGGTGCAAATGATCTGCTTTTGTGAAAATGCAAACCTGGAACTGTCGTTTCCTTCACCATAATGAGAATCATGTGTACCACAATATGACAAGCTCAGAGACGAAGACGGCACATGACTACTGAGTGATAGTCAAAAGTTGATACTAATAGTAATATTCAGTTCACATTTGAGATTATGACGTTTGGATCCTCTGAGATCATGTAATTTGATCACCAGTAAAATTCAATTATATTAACATTAATAACAAGTCTAAATGCAGAATCGGAGGTGTGATGTTAACTAGTTAACTACATAAACTATTTGTGGTAACATGTGGCTAAGAATTTTGCAGCCATGAGTGGATTACTCACTGACCATCATTTTGTGGGGTATGAGAGGGAATTGTAGACCAGTGCTAGTACAAATGGTCTGCAAATTGACCATGAAATGGCTGCTGAAAGTAAATGATGCGAAGCTCATGTCCTAAGAAGAGAAGAAAAAAATGCATTAATTAGATGATGTTGAAAGAAAAAGGTGTACATGTAAGCCACTTATAAAATTTGTATTTTAAATAGCAGTGTTCTGCTTTTTCTTAATTATGGAATCATATCCCAATGATAAAGTAATAAGCTCTTGATCTACTTTTCAAACACGTCTTAATTCAAAGAGACAATGTTTTAAGGACTTTTTTTCTGTTGTTTTTGATGGTATAATACAAGGTCAATATGCAACAACTTAAAGATGAATAAAGACCAAATGCTTTAACTACCAAAGTTTCAGGTGCAGTCACAGGCTGCTTTACTTCACCCCAAAATAGGAAGGTTAATGCGAACCCTGGATAGCTTTTGTCCAGTCAGCTGTTTTAATGCTGTGAAAAAGTTAATTAATTAATTAATTAAATTATTGTGCCATGTTTAAAATCATAATAGAAGGAATGGACAAAGCAGCAAAACAAAGAGCTGGGTTGTAATACGAATAATAACAAATGCTAACAAGAAAAAAACTAAGAATTTGTCAACTACACCACTTTAAGAAATTACGCCGCTTTAAAAAAACAGAACGCCTTCAGCATGTTGTGAAAAGGAAAAATAACATGAAAGTAGTAGGCCGGCACTTTCTTTAAGAGGTTAGAGTCTGGGTGTACTTTCCATAATTTACCCAACTCTTTTGATTTGTCAAATAATATCTATTTGTCTTTAGCCCATATTGTCCTCCCAAAGTTGACAAATATCGAAGAGATAATACATATTGATATGTTTTACTGAATTACCTGATTAAATGGCAGCTTATTGAATTTGCTGATTATTGAAGTGATCACAGGCCTCCATATAACGCACCAGTGGATATGTGATATTTAGCCACAGGTCTGTGGAGATCTGAGCCATATACTCTCTCTGGAGAGCTGCTGTCTCTACGTTTATATGACTTCATCAATCCTTGTAGTTAAGCTGTGCCTCCTTTCTGTTAAAGAGAAAGTCTTTCTCCGCCAGCCCCATCTTGTGGAATGATTTGCTGAGCCTCACCGTCAAGAGCATTTTTTTTTTTCCACTCAATATTTCTGAATACGCTTGGCACAAGATGGGCCTGTTGCATTGTGTCTGGGATTAAATGGGCTAGCATGACCATCTGTACCTCTACTCACTTACAACTCAAATGTTTCACTGTGTTTCAATTCTAGAACAATAAAAATGTTGCCCAGAGTTTTATTCTGTGTAACCTGGATAGATCATGGAGCTCTGTGAAATACACGGGAAGACCTCCTATCCAGAGAGATTTCAGACACCACAGGACACCCCCAGCTAACTGTTCCTCCAGTATCAAGTGAGATCTAGACAAAATTAGTGGATTCATTCCGCATTTATTCAAAACAAATAATCCAACCCAAACGGATAAGTGATGATGAAGAGCTGGTTAAAATGACATTGGCTTTAAGGATTTAAAACATTTGTCCAGGCTAACCCAATGTTCCCCGACGTAGAATAGAAAATACATGAAAATAAGGTTTTGGTGAAAACACTGAATACAAAATTCCTTACCAATGCACAAACCATTCATAATGGCTAGATTAGGCTAAATTACAAGGCTCTGATTGATACTAAATGAACAGACATTTGGGAGCCATAAGAGCCAGCTCCTCTAAGGGAGCCAAACCAAAAGAACTGAACTTTTCATCACTATTAAACACTGATATTATTACACTTGGAGGAATTTCCCAGAAATACAGGAACAATGGAGCAGAGCTATGTTTCTGATGTTCTCCTAACTAACAACTATGAAGTGAGAGAAGAGGACGAAGGTAGAGGAGAGAGGAAGAGTAAGTGGCACCTCTGCAGATCTGCTCTAGAATTCTGGACTGGGTGGAAGTTTTGCATTGTGCCATATAGCCTGTGCCCCTCAGATAAAGCACACTTTTGGGGGTGCAGCTCACAGTGCCTGAACGTGCTGTATAACACTTTGAAGGGGATGAACAATTTTGAACTGAATTTCTATGGACAACTTTTTCTGTGGAAAATCTTTTATTACATAAACTGTGTGTTTTATACAAAAGGTTAAATAAACACCTCCTGTCAGTTATTAGTAAAAAGATCGTAGCATGAAATGCAGTTATTCACTCCAAACACCCCCAAATTAGTGGCACATTTCATTTCACAAAAGTGTTGACAATTATTTTGTGCAGAGGAATAGACTATCTTCAGAAATTCAAAGAAAGAGCTTGTAGTTTATGCATATGGAAGAATTCTAATATTACTGAATATATTTCAACATCATCTGGATGAACTGCCTTGACATTTGATTCCTATAGTATTCCTGACACTCCAGTCAGGGGTGTCACTACGATTGAATGACTGGGGGGGCTTAGCCCCTAGGGGTGTGGCTAAAATTGCACATGCAGAAAATATTTCATCACACCTACATTGGATTGATCAATTAATTTATTGTTTGAAGAGCATTTATCAGAATATGTTTTCTGGCTCACTTTCGTTCGCTTCCCTGCCTTTTTAGTTAAAAGAAAAGTCTAAAGGACTTCCTTAGGTGATGGGATTATGTTTATGAAGACAGATGTTTCCAAATATATCCATCAATGCATTTGGTAAAACTGAAATGTGTTATACAACACCTAAACATAATATTGCTTCATATTTCACCTTTTTTTTCTTTTTGGATGGTGCATTTCCAAATAAAGCTATAAAGCTGACAAAATGTCAGAATACCAGAACTATCTGGGAAGTAGTAGAACTGATGGTACAGGAAACATTTAATGAAGTCCATTAATTTCCTGCATTTTGTTGTATTTTAGAAGGTTGTTAGACACCTATGTTTACCTGTTAGTAAATGTTTGATTCAAAGATGATTTCAGAGACAGATTCTACAACAAGTCTTTGTTAAACAGGTCCAAATATGCATCAGCCTGTTTTTAAACCCACTGATATGACTGAGATACTGGAATTAATGTCACACAATTTATCACCAGTAATGACTACAGCTGCATCATACTCTAATTTTATTTATTATTTTATGATTGAGTTTTCTTTGTAACACAGCATGTCTTTGTGCCAAGCAGTGATGACACTCAACTAAGTAAATACTCAATTAAACACTCAAATAAATGAGAATTCATTTTAAAATGCTTTAATACTTTAAACATGCTCTAGATAAAGATTTTAAAACAGTAATTCAGTATTTATTTATATAGCGCCTATTTACAACAAGTCATCTCTAGGTGCTTTAGAAACCCAGAGCTTGACCCCCAAGCACATGGCAACACCATCAGTGGCAAGAAAAAACTCCCTCATGGGAAGAAACCTTGAGCAGAACCTGGATCTTAGGGGGACCCTCCTGCTGAAGACCAGCTGGGTAAGAAGGAGATGAGGAGAATTAGGACAGAGGGAATGAAGAACAGAGGAGATGTACAATATATAGATTCAAATATATATTCAATATGTAGTACAGGAAAATGTATGATATAAAATATATACATCGTAATATGTAAAGGTACGTAATAATTATAAAATATTAATATTAATTTTTAGAGTGTAACATAAAGCCTGGCTGGTCATCTCTACTATCGACAGTTTTCACGTTTAAAAATTACTCGACTGATTTTTTTTCCATCCTTTTCTAACAACCCAAACAACAGAATCTGTACGTCTCTGCTTTGAGACACAATTCTGTGCAGCAGCATGACGTTGTTCTCAAGACTACAGTTAGGCAGAAATATAGTTTGGTGATGATATTTCGTAATCCAAAAACAGTCTGCAGGGCACATTAATCATTCAGAGGGCTACTTGTCAGATGTCTGTGGTTATAAATTGAAATATGACTCCAACTGCATGACCTGTTGGACTCCTTTCTACTTGTTATGCAAGTATTCTGTAACAGTGAGAGCTGGAGATGATGCCACTTTTAAACATAATGTTTTTGTTTTTTGTTTTTTTTTAATTAGAAACAAGTGTATGTGGTTGGGGCATGTCTGTGTCAGGTATTAGATTAGTTTTCCCACCTAGCCTTTTAGACGAGAGTGTGTTTGTTCTTGCTATAATGCTGTTATCTCCCATCCTTTCTCTCTCCTAATCTGAACACCTAACAGCCACACAAGTAAGCTGTTCTGACAAGGCTCGTGCACAAATTGAATTTTTCTTCCTCTATCCTTTTCAATTTATAATTCCCTCTCTCACCCGCCAAGCAAACTCGATTTTTGACCCTTTAGACAAAAGGCTCAGATAAAGCAATTAGTTGGCAATTCTGTGTGATCTCCTGGTTCAGCTGAACTGACAGAAGTGAGGCCATAAAAGCTGAACAGACAGGGGTGACGGCGGTCACTGGCTGACAAACTCGACCCTGCAGAGATGAACCTGGAGTCACAAGCGAGCAACGATTCAGCCTCTGAAAGATGCCCCATGAGAGGATGAACTTACAGCGCATCTGGGAAGTTCTCACGGCGCTTCACTTTGTCCACATTTTGTTATGCTGCAGCCTTATTCCAAAATGGATTAAAAAATGTTTTTACTCAAAACTCTACACCAGTGGTCTTCAATCCTGGTACTCAAGGCCCACTGTCCTGCATGTTTTAGATGTTTTCCTGCCTCGTCACACCTGACTGGATGGCCATCAGCTTGTCTTGAAGGTCTGCAGTCTGTCAAAGACCCAATGATTACAGCCAGGTGTGTTTGAGCAGGGAAACATCTAAAACATCTAGGATAGTGGGCCCTGAGGACCAGGGTTGAAGAATACTGCTGTACACACACAATACCCTGTAATGATAACAAGAAAAAAGTTATTTTTGAGATTTTTTGCAAATGTATTAACATTTTTGAAAAAAGAAAGAAAAGATCACATGTACATCAGTATTCACATCCTTTGCTCATTGCTTTGTTGATGCACCTTTGGCAGCAGTTACAGCCTCAGGTCTTCTTGAATATGATGCCACCAGATATCTCACCTGTCTGTGGGCACTTTGGTCCGTTCCTCTTTGCAGAACCTTTCCATATCCATCAGGTTGGATGGGAAGCGTTGGTGCACATCCATGTTCAGACCTCTCCAGAGATGTTCACCACTCCCTCCTTCCAAGACCTCTCCACCCACCTGGGACGTTGATGGCGGTCTGTTGTACTCTGTCCGATACATGATAGTTTGTCATCATGGGAGGGGCTTCCAGTACTTGGTTGACTGGATGGGTTGTGGCCCTGAGGAGCGGTCCTGGGTTTCTCGTTCTTTTATCTTGGACCCACGGTTGCTCCGTGACTTTGAGACTTCTCGTCTGTCTTGTTCTTCTGGGCTGCCGGGAGGCAGGTGAGTATTGTCAGGATCTGTGTGTGTGTGTGTGTGTGTGTGTGTGAGTCGGAGTCCCCCTCCTGATTGGCTGCCTGCTGTGAGCAGTCCTGAGTGGACCTGCAGCTCGTTTGGTCATCAGCCTGTGAGGATTTAAGGATCTGCAAGACTACCACTCTCCACCAGATGATTACTCCTGCACGGTAGTCTCTAGCCAGCATGTGCTTCTCCTGTGTAACTCTCATGATTACATGCGACTCTCCTGTATTTTGTGAGATCTTCTGTGAAGGATCTTGATCAGTTTCCAGCCCAGCTCACTTCTCTGTTTTGACACCCAGATTCTCAGCTGTCACTCACGTGCTCATGAGCCAGAATCTGAACCACCTTACCTGCTGCAGCTCCGACACCTCATCTGTCTGCCTGCTCACTCCAGCTTCATGTCCAGTTTTTCCAGACCTTAAAGACTCACCACAAACCCTTCGATTATCTTCACCCAGATCCTGCTTACCCCTCCTTCCTTCTGTGAACCCTCCGAAGAACCACGAAGTCCAGTCCTGAGCCCGACGGATAAAATCAGCACTAATCTGATTCTGGTTCACAGTCTAATAAATTCCTTAATTTACCTCTGTCTCCAAGTGTGATTCTGCATGAGGGTCAGAAAGTTTCAGCCCAACATGTCAAAAGAGTTCAATCTTTGTCTCATCGAACCAGAGAATTTCATTTCTCAGGTGCCTTTTGGCAAACTCCAGGTGGGCTGCCATGTGTCCTTCTAAGGAGTGGCTTTGGCCTGACCGCCCTACCGTACAGGCCCGAGTGGTGGATTGCTGCAGAGATGGTTGTCCTTCTGGAAGGTTCTCCTCTCCCCACAGAGGAATGCTCTGACAGCTCTGACAGAGTGATCGTGGTTCTTGGTCTCCTCCCTGACTCGTGAGTCGTTCAGTTTAGATGACCATCCTGGTGTTTCCAAACTTCTTCCATTTGCAGATGATGGAGGCTACTGTAGGACCTTCAAAGTAGCAGAAGTCTCTGTACCCTTCCCTCGATCACAAAGCATCCTTTAGTGCTAAAAGACATAACTTTCTACTTTACACAGTAGTATATATATTCTATAGTAGTCTGTATACTACAGTATAAACAATATATGCTTTATATACTTCCTACTACTATACAGTACTACTTTGTTTTGAAATATCCAGTTGATGATGTTTTGCAGCATGTAGCATATTTCTAGCATCCGTTTATTTGAAATATTGTCTTTTTTTTCTGTGAAACACACAATGAGCAACAGTTCTATAAAGCAAAAGTGAAGAGTAAAGGTACAGGCGATTTGCACTTTGGACACTTTCTAAAGTCACCCTGGCTTTATCTCCCATATAAGAATTCAATTTGGCCACTGCAGGAGAAAACTGAAAAGCGTAAAGGAGGATTTGGAGTGAAATACATGGCATGGGGGATTCGTTAAGAAATATAGTTATCTTGAGGTCTGGCAGGGGAGATATGGATGTGGCAGAACTGATGAGCTTCTCAGTCATTATCTTCGAAGTGATAGCATGGCATATTGCAGGAAATTTTCTTCTCAAACTTCTTATCACTTTGATTTGTATTAAGGGAATATTTTCCCGCTCAATTCTGTACTTTTAGGAAGGTATTTCTAGCGATTCTGACATGAGTTGAGGATTCAGTGACAGTTGTTACTTGAAGGGCAGTAAAAGAGCAATCTGTGACAGCCGTTCTGTACAAATGACTTTTTCACAGAATAAAAAGAAGGAGGGAGAGTCTCAGTGTTTTTGCTTCCTGGGGTCAATAGAAAACATCCTTGTGGATGTTAAAAGTTCAAATCCTGCTGGTTCAGTGCCATCTGCTGCGGCATGGGTTGAGACTCAAAAGCACCGGTGGAGGACCATGCTGTTTCCATCGCTCCGACAGTTCTTCAGTTCTCAGGCTCAAAGATATGAACAAAGACACACAGTAACAACATATACACTTACCTGAAAGTGAGTGTATTTCTCTGCTTAAATATCCAGTAATATATTATAACATATATAATTTACTATTATATATTATAATATAAAATAAAATGGAATCATCTTATTTGTCTTTTGACAACTGAAATCAGCCACAGTGAAGGCTATCCATAATGCTGTCAGCTGTGAAGCAGTTGTGCTGCTCTGTAGCCCCGCAGCCAGTACACATGGAGTCCACAGAGGCGGAACATGATGCCTGCTCTGCAGGGAATTGAGGACAACACAACAGCCAAATCCCTGGTGTCAGGGTATCAGACTGAGAGCAAACTGAACTTTGTTTGCACATTACATGGAATATCTGCTGAGCGCAGCTCTGCTTGTCTGCGTTTGCCTTCGCAGCAGACATGCATGTCATGCAGAGAGGTACGCTCAAGCAGCAGCAAGTAGCTATACACCCAACTATGCTTGACAGCTTAAGGGTGTTTTTAGTTGGGATTCTTTCAATTTAAAATGAATACAATGATTGAAGATAAGAAAAATGTTTCAGCATTTTCTGTCTGAGAGCGCAGTGCAGCAGTCAGAGCATGTTTTCTGTTTGGATCTGAGGGGAGGAGTGGCCTGGGTCTTTCTCAACATCTGGACAGATACATCGGAGTAAAGCCAGTGGCCCAGTGCAGCGCTTTATTACAAATATTAGTGGTAGGTAAAAGATAAACACGGATTTTACAAAAATTTCCTGGGCATAATTTTATGACCAGAAAAAGTTGTGTGGTGTTCTGATGTCCATAATCAATATCTGTCAGTGTGTGTTGGTTTCCCGTGTATTTTAATTTTTGTGTTTCCATTGTTGTCTTTCTCCTCCTTGTATGTGCCAGTATTGTCTATGGAATTCAGATGTGCTGTTAGTCGTAGTGTCCTTCCAGCTTTGGTTTTTCCAGAAAGTCATCCACATGCGTCTTCCATGAGGTGGGTCTGCATTCTTCTGGAGCTGACGTGGTGGTCTTGGCTTCCAGGTCCTCCATGAAGAAACCACATATAATTGCAGACAGTGGGTCTCCCATGGAAAATGCTTCTGTTTGTAAATTTTGTACCTGAATTTAAAGTATGTGGAAGTGTGCCCTGGAGAAGCTGCCTTGAGCTCGACCTGTTTTTTTTCTTTAGTAATGTATCTTCTTTGAGTCGGTCCTCTTCTATTTTCACTGTTGCGTCTGCAGGTGTTTCGGTGAAAAGTGATGGGACGTCGTGTTTATATTTCACTGGATTGTACTGTTGTGTTTTTCTTTTTCCTTTTGTGTTTTTGCAGTGTTGATCTGTTTCTCTGAGTAGTGGTTTCAGGATTTCTGCAAGCGATTTGTTTATAAATTGTATGTGATTGGACTGAAGCTGTCAACGTTGGGGCTCCAGGTTTGTATAATTTTGGAGCGCCGCGGGTGCGTGGTGTCATACTGGCGACTGGCATCATGTAATTGTATGTCTAATTGTCCATTTTAATTTCAATTAGTAGTGGATTTAAGTTTGTTTCTCTTGTTCGCAGTCAGAAATATTCTTTCAAGCATTTTTAGCATTTCCTCCATTTGTTTTTCATACATTTCTGTCTCCAGAATGTTTGTGATTCTGCCGTTAATAATATTGTTGTTGCTTTTTGTAAGGGAGGTTACGGCTTTTGTTTCCTGTTTTGTGATGTTGCTGAGTGGTGGTTTTTCTGTTTTTAAAATGCCTGTCACGCTTCTTTCTGTTCCTGACCAGGTCTTTTTTAACATCTCACTTCTGCTTTTAAGGTGAATTCTTCATATTTGATGCTTTTAGGGGTTATTGAATAGTTGAGTTGTCATTCTCCTCAGTAACACCAGCTGATAAAAGCGTGTCCTACTGCACCACCAGATGACGTTTCTGAAGAAGACGGAAGAGTCAGGCGAAACATTTCAAAAGGTATGTTAAGAAGAAAACAAAATACAGATGAAAAAACGAAGAGCTAATGAGCTTAACTGAACTAGAATGGAATAATTATGCATGTTAATACGTAACTCAACATTGTCTCTAAAAAAGTATCATTCTTACCCAAACCGTTACAATCCTCTTCAAGATCAGTAATCACCAATTACTGATGTTTTTTTTTTTGTTTTTTTTTAAGAATGAGGGACAAAGCATTGCTCAAACTGAATGAAGATCAACTACATACACATGTGGCCCATGGAATCTGAAAGCTCACAGGACACAGTTACTTCTGGCGACACGCCTGGCTACACGTAAAGAAAAAAAGCTATCAAGCTGCTAAGCTATTGCTTTATCAGCTTTCAGTGATCAGTACCTAAATCAATCAAACCAATCAATCAAACTTTATTTATAAAGCGCTTTTCATACACTTGTAACACAAAGTGCTTTACATAATAAAAACAACAA